>OY821521.1:130151079-130189105 GCA_963682025.1 Cordilura impudica
ATTTTTAATTTTTAATTTTTAATTTTTAATTTTTAATTTTTAATTTTTAATTTTTAATTTTTAATTTTTAATTTTTAGTTTTAAAATAAAATAAAATAATTTTAATAATTTTTAATTTTTAATTTTTAATTTTTAAAATTAAAATTTAAAATTATTTTAAAATTATTTTAAATTTTTTTATTTTTATCCAAACGAGAAACTGCTGATTAAAGAAATCTGGTTTTCTCAATGTCTGGTTTGCTTCTATTTTGTCGCAAAGCTAACCGGCACTCATCTGTCAATTATTTATTTATCGTACAGATAAATTATTCTCCCAACTTTCATATCAATTTTGAGAGGCATTGCCAACTGAAAATAATTCTCCCAACTTTAATACGTATTTTGAGAGGCATTGCCAACTGAAAATAATGTCTTTGTCGGTACATTGAGAAAACCAAAATTGTTAACCGGCAGTTTATCGGTCCAATAAATTTATGTCCTGGTAAGTAACAGGCAGTTTGACGATACATTGAGAAAACCGACGAATATCACCAATATTAAAAAGTCATATCATAAAGAAATAACAATTTGTAGTGTAACCATGTTGTCATACCATAGGCACAGCGAATATCACCAACTTCAACTGTGTAGCATGACAAATTAACAACACATGTTAAAGTTGTCATGTTACAAATGTCGAAGTGGGTTACAAGAATATTAACCGTTTGCATTAATATATGACAACATGTAACCTAAACTGACACCTATAATTTAATTTCCTTTTTTTGTTATTCTTAATAAAATATTGAGTGATTTGGGAAATCACTCAATACTAAACAACTAAGTTAATTCTCATAAGTAGTATATAAGACAGAACAATTATTGAATAAAATTAGATTATTACTAGCAACTAAAATTGGCACTTGTGTCTTGTTTTTGAAAGTGATAATCTCTAATCTTTTGGCAGTTCTTTTGAACGCCTACTGATAAGCTGCAACCCTTTCAGCTATATAAAAAAATAATCAAGGGCTATAGGGAAAATAACTTTTAAATATAAAAGTAAGGATATTTAGAACTATATCCTATACATGTCGATCCTTCCGAATTACAAGTTAGGATATGTAAAACCTTATCCTGTACATATCCTGTACAAATTGTTTCTTGTTTCAACTTTATTTTTTAATATACAGTGAAACTTCGATATAACGAATCTGAAGGGAACCGAAAAATACTTCGTTATAGCTACTGATTCGTTATACATATGTATCGGTGAAACCTTCGTATAACGAAATTTGAAGAAATACGAAAAAAATTTGTTATAACTTCAGTTTTTTTTATCCAAATTCTATGATACACGAAAATACTATATACATAATAAAAATTCACTATTCAAGAGGTAAATAAAAAACAAAACATGTTATATCTTTATAATTTTTTTTTTTCGTTTTATTAGATGTTTATAAAATATTGTGTTATTTTTGTTTGTTTACGCAAGCTTAGAATGCAACCATCAATATGTTTTTCGACAGATGTTAAGCTGTCAAATGTATTTTGCGGTGTAGAATCCTGTGCCTCCAAAAATGTTTGCAGTTTTCCGACAATTAGTTTAGCCTCTCTAGCAGTTACAACATTTTCGATTCCTTCAGCTTCGTCATCTTCCTGCTCCTCATTATCTTGTGGTTTCGTTACACTAGTAATAATGTCATCAACGGTAAGGGACCCGGTAGAAGTAACGTTGTCATCGAAATTTACAAAATCATCAAACCGTTCTGTTAATTTAAAATGGTTTTTTAGAAAAAGCCATTCTTCGGTGTCTTGGAGGCAAACATTTTCTGTAACCAAAATATTTCGGCGCTCGGAAAAGCCACAAGTTGTAAAACAGTTTACAATTATTAATTTTTCGACACTTCCCACGCCTTGTGTGCCATTCTTACTGCTTGTAAAACATTTATAGAGCTTTTGCGCCCCTCTTCAAGGTCGTTGATTAAAATTTTGACTACCTCTTTGCGATAAAAGTGTTTGAAATTTTTTATTATTCCCAGATCTAGTGATTGTAGTTTCGATGTTGCGTTTGGCGGCAAAAATTGTAACTTGATGGATTTAAGTGATGGAACATTTGCAGTTATCCACAAACAATAAAACCTTACGATTGCCTTTAGTCATATCGTTGTCAAATTTTTGTAAGTAATCAAACCATACATCGCTGGTCATCCAAGCTTTTTTGTTCGCAGTGTAGTCCACTGGTAAGCTTTTTATGTTTTTAAAACATCTTGGATTAGTCGATTTTCCGATTATGAGCAATTTGCTCTTCTCAGAGCCTGTACTGTTAACAGTAAATAAAATAGATAATCTTTCTTTCCTATGTTTTCCACCGTGGCATTTTTCGGATTTAAACGCCATTGTTCGGTCTGGTGCGCATTTAAAAAATAATCCAGTTTCGTTTGCATAAAAAATATTGTGCGGCTCATATTCTGCCAACAAACTGAGTAACAATGTTTTCCATTCAGAACAAACTTGATCACTTACGCTGGCACTTTCTCCACTCACTTTTCGAAATCCGATATCATGGCGCTTTTTAAAATTATCAAGCCAACCGTTACTAGCTTTAAACTCTTTGTGTCCCAGACGTGCTTCAAACTGTTCAGCTTTTGTTTTTACCATCGGTCCTCCTAAAGGAATGTTTTGAATTCGACTTTGTGTAAACCATTTAGATAAACATTGCTCAACGTCTTCATATTGTGCAAGGCACATTCTTTTGCATTTTAAAAGTTTAGTGTTGCAAATAATCTCCCGATTTTTTAAAATTTTAGAAAGCGTACTCGGCGGTATATTAAATTTTTTAACAATGTCTTGCTTAGATTTGTCACCACGATCAACGGCATCCATTATAGAAATTTTTTCTCGTATAGAAATTGATTTACGCTTTAATGCACTCATTTTGACAAGAATCAAAAACAAACTATGTTTGTGACGCATTACATATGCGTTGCTTTGATAACGGGACTTTACCGTTTTGCTTACCAATTAAATTTGCTTTATTCTGACTTCGTTATATAGAGGCTATAGAATCAACAATTCGTTATGTAGAGGCTTTTGATAACGTGACTTTAACGACTTACAAAAATGTTATATATCTCAAGTATGATTTCGTTGTATAGAGGCTTTTGAAAAATACTTCGCTATATAGAGGCTTTATAGCGCAGACTTTCTTCGTTATAGCTATAGAGCATTTTTGTATGAAAAATTATGCAATAAAGAGGTTTTTTCAAGGGACTCAGCAACAAATTCGTTATATTGAGTTTTTCGTTATAACGAAGTTCGTTATATCGAAGTTTCACTGTATAATAATAAGAATAAAAATTACTGTCAGGTTACCGCACGATTAAATTTTTTTAATCATGTTAGCTTTGCATAATATGATATTTTATCAATATTTAATAATTATTTTACTTTAAAATGGATAGTGATGGAAAAGTACATGCAAAATCTTGAAAAGAATCGCTTATGAGGCAAAAGTTTCCCGGGAAACCGGGCTAACGAACGTTTTACTCTAATAGAAGCACGGGAAGTGGCAGAAGGACGAGCTATACTGATCATATCGAGGTTAGAAAAATATTGGCACTTTTTAAGGTATGTCCTACCTTTCAATCCCACAAAAATAACGTTTTTTAAAAACGCTGTAGCTCAGTTATTTTTAAATTTATCAACTTTGGGTTTTTTACGGAAAAGTAGACGTAATTTTTTCTATTTTTTATCCTCCCCTCCCAGAGCGATAAAAAGGGGTACGTAAAAATGAAAAGGCAATAGGATGTCGTTTATCTTGAGAACCAGATGTCGTATCGAAATTCGGCGGTCGGCATTTTGCTAGTAATCACGTCCGGCAGGTCCTGAACTAGGATATTTCCAAAATATCAAAAATTGACAAAATGGCGCGATTTAAAAAAAATTTCAAAAAATAGCTGTTTTTTGGGAGGTTTTTGCCCCACCCCTCCCCCGGTAGTAAAGTTAGCCAATTATCCTAGTTCAGGACCTGACATGAGTACCTACAAAGCGCCGTTCGCCGTATCTTGATCCGACTGCTGGTTCTCGAGAAAAACGACACCCCAATTTGAAAAAAGTGATTTCGAGAAAAATTCATTTAAAGTTTTATTACAAGAATTTTCTATACTGTCGTACAAATATATATATACATATATAGCTCTGTAACTCCAAAAATAATTAAAATTTTAAAAAATCCTTTTAGGGCATTATTTCTGAAGGATTTTAGAAGACATCTATGAGAAAAAATCGAAAGAAGAAATTTTTTAAAGAGAGGTCATACCTTGAGAAAGTGCAGCTCAAAAAATCAATTCCTCGGTGACTTTCGTGGGAAAAAATTAAAAAAGACGCAAGAACGAAAGCCCAAGAAAACTTTCGAGGCAAAAGAAATTGATAGACAACATTAACGTAAATTCATCAAGCAGTATGAATGCTGCATTATGATGAAACATACGTAATTTCCGAAGTCTCACAGCTACCAGAAGTGTATTTTTATATTTTTATATTCTGATGCTCAATACGACGACAACAACAACATATGTCCATTTGTACTGAAGGAACAGAAGTATATATCATTTTCTCAATTTAATACTTTTCAGTCGTAACCGGTCTAAAAGCTCTGAAGTCTTAATTCAATAGTGGGCTTGACTGCATTCCAATCTGTATTCTTATAAATAATGCTCATGCTCTGGCTATATCATTAACCAATATGTTTATTGAGTCAAATAAAACTTTGATTTTGAAATCTTACATAATTCCGTATTTCAAATCTGGCAACAAGTCTAATGTCACAAACTATCGAAGTATAGTGAAGTTAAGTTCAGTTCCTAAACTCTTTGAGAAATGCTTAACGAAGTCTCTCTGTCACCAAACTTCTGCCTTAATATAGCCTTTTCAGCACGATTTTTTAAAGAATGATTACAACTTAATACTGAAGTTAATCGTGGTTTCACTAATGGTTAACATACTGATGCTATTTATGTAGACTTTAGCAAAGCTTTTGACAAAGTCAATCAAAATCTATTACTCAACAAGCTATATCTCATGGGTTTCAGAAATTATTGTTTAAACGGGATAGATTCACACCTTACGTGTGTATTAAAACTTAAGATTCTAATGTACGCTGATGATGTTAAAATGTTCCTTAGTTATAACAATATTTGTGATAAAATCTTTCTAGAACAAGATAGATGTAAATAACTTTAAAGATTGGTGGAATCTAAGCCTAATAGTTAAATTTCAAAAAATGTAAACACATGTCAGGAATTCTGGTGCTTTTACCACTATTTATTGGGTGACTATCAGTTGGAGTTAGTGAACGTGTTGCCTGATCTTAAATTTTATTCTAAGATGCTAAAGTGGACTATGCCGACTTATAGATCGAGGTGTTATTTCTTTCATAAAAATAGCCAATCGGTTTATGATCCTCTAATCATGAAACCAATACAAACCTAATGTTAGACCAATTTTAGAGAATGGTTTTGTTGTTGGGTTCCACGATGTAATGCGATCTAATTGAATCGGTTAACAAAAATGTCTGCTATTGTACCCAGAATACCGTCAGAGTCTACGCTCTTAGAGCTTTCATCCGACATAGTTATTACGACACCATTCAGTAGTCGGTCCAAAATAACCGCTTTGGGCACTTAAATAAATTCTTTTTTCGGTAGAAATAATTGAATACACCCGTTACGCCATTAGACTCTACTCCCTTGGAGCTGTCATCCGACATATCACAACCCATTTTCAGTTGGTCCTTAACAAGCTCTCGACTCACTTCAACATCACATGTGAATTAGGGCGGGTCGATTTGTAGGGAGGCAAAAAAATCGCTCAAGCGACAAGGAAAATCATATTCTAGGGATCAAAATAAGAAACTATGCCCAAGGAACCATACCTCTAAAACGAATTCTGATGTCCCGACTTTTGACCTGTCTGTCTGTCTGTCTGCTATGGGGCAACCCCATTCCCCCTCATGCAATTGATCTAAAACTTGGCCCATAGTCTTGTTGTGACTACAGATTAATTTTGGGGTAGTCACCCAGAGTCATACATAGTCACGGAGTGATCTAAAAGTTATTTACTCTCATCCGATCGATCTTATTGAATAACATAACATAGTCAAGGCGTATGATTATTATTTATTAGCAGAGTAGAATATACGTATACGTATGAGTGTTAATTTTATTTTAATATTAAATCAAACATAGTCAGCCCAATTCTAAACAAAAAATGGTGATTTTTTGAAATGCTTGTATGGGGGTGTGCCACTGGCATGGATGGGTCGGCCCTCCAAAGTTAGTGGGGGTCGATCATACATTTGGACTCGATTGGGGCACTCTAAATGGGTCAAAGTGGGACAGACAGGTCAAAAGTCGGGACATCAGAATTCGTTTAGAGGTATGGTTCCTCGGACAAAGTTTCTTATTTTGATCCCTAGAACACCATTTTCCTTGTCACTTGGGCGATTTTTAAATCGACCCGCTAAAAAAAATAAAAAAATAAACAAATTCATTATTCGTCAGATCTATGTATATTAGAGCAGTGCTGTTCATTTCATAGAACAATTGTTTATGCTCACCTCACATGTATTCTTACGCGCTTGCATTTAGTCGTCACTGAAACAGCGACGAATGAAGATGTGGGCGGATGTATGCTGATTTTTTTTTTAATGCACCGAATAAAATTAATAGTAATATACAAAAAATATTTTATGAGTATAAATGTATTTGGTAATTTATTATAAAACATGTCAGGATAATAATTTAAATAAAAAAGGAAAGCTGTTTGATTAAAAAACAATTAAAATAATTAAAGCGCTGACCAAAAAGTGAAAGTACGAGAGTATGTGAAGGTTCATGGTTCAAACCTCATGGCCGCCCTAAGTAGAAAAAAATTTTCATATAGAAACAATCTATTCAATTAAAACATAACAATTATCACAATGTTCAATAAATCGCTGATGAAGGCTGAAATGCCAGAAACCGGTCCGATTAAGAATACAGTGCAGTTATGAATTTTTGAAATATATGCTTTCTTCTTCTTTACCACGCACCATTTAATTAAAAGAATCGTTGATCAAATTGGAAACCAAGATCGACAAATAAAAATTGTGAACATTTTTATTCAGATATAAAATTTTTGTGTTCTAAACAACGTAACGCATTAAGTTCTGTAAATTTAAAAAATGTTTTACGAATACGCAATTGAAAAATTTTTAATACAAGATCTATAAAAGTCTCAAATTGAATTATTAAAAAAACGAATTTATTTATTATAATGATTTTAAAAATTTGAGTCTGATCGTTCATTCATTCATTCATTGAATGTATTTTTTTCCTTCCAAAAAGTGTATTTTTTTTGTACTTTTTTTTAACAATGAAATCATTAATATTGATTGAAAAAATCTACAACTTTTTATTTTTTATAGAATGAAAAAAAAAGCCAGCGTAATGTATATACATATGTATTTTTTTTTCCTGTCAAAAATTAATTTTTCTTTAATTTTTATTTCTTTACAACAGTTTTAAACAACATTAACAGTTTCATATTTTCAATAAAAATAAATGCATACAGAGACTAACACTGCTATTAACCCATTGAACATTTCTTACAGCGCAATTATCATTTTCTGACCAACACAATTACATTTTTATTTTTGAACACCACTGTATTAGAGCGACTCACTCTGTATGGAGAGAAAAAAAGTGCGCCCCTAGAAATCTACCTTGTTTTTTTTTTAAAGATTTCCGAAATACTTCTGGCCTAGCGTTAACCCATTCCGAGCTGGACCGTTTTTAAAAAAGGTATATTTTTTAGTTTTTTTTTTTTAATATTTTCATTTTTTTCTAGGTCAGCATATCCAATATGGGTACAACATGATATGGTTTTTCAAGACGCGTTCAACGGTATATATAGAACATGTCCAAGCATGTCCTTACTGTTGTGATATTCAAAAAAAATATGTAATTTTTGATGGGTTTTGTATTAAAATGAGTTAATTAGAAAATCAAATCAACAGTGAAAATAACATAAATTTATTTATTTTCTACTTGTATTAACTTTATGTCATCCAAAGTTTCAAAAATTGATTTATCACCATACTCTTATTTTGAGGCATTTAAGTGTGACAAAAATTAAAATAATATAAATTAATTATTTTAAAATAAATTTCATTTAAAAAAATGGCTACAAAAAATATTTTCTGTTAAAAAATTGGATAAAACTAAACTACAATTATTTTAAAATAACAAATGAGATTTTGGAAAGGTTCAAATTCTAGTTTTAAGCAAAACTTAAAATTTGGAGGAAGGTACAATATCAATTAAATTACGATAAGAATATATGTAGTTGGAATAATTAATTTTTTTTTGAAACACGAAGAGAAAACAGGATTTATAACATTACTTATTATATTTTTATTTTTTTCCACCAGCTAAAGAGTAAATAAAGAGAAACCGAAAGAGTAACTAACATGGTTTGCCAAATTTTTCCACAATTAATAACAAAATATTGCCACATATACATATAAGAAATATACAAATTTAAAATCAATTTACAGAAAATTCAACTTTACCCGCTAATATCTCCAGCATCTAAGGAGCTAGAAAGACATTACGTACATCAAAAATAAGCTTATGGTAACTGCTTTTACTGCGTTTAGGTAACTACATACATTAAATACTTTATTTTTGGAGATAATGCCACGTTAAAAAAAAAATTTTTTTAAAAATATACTAAAAATCAATAGTTTATAACGGGTTAATGGATTTCGATTTTTGAAATATCGGATAAAAGGGACTCAAGTAAGCTTTCCAATGACATATATATTGCTGAAGTCCGATAATAAGTAACAAAGTTATGTACAAATCAAAGCAAAATTTTGTCGGTCCATAACTCCAAAAATAGGCTTGACCGCTGTAAAAAAATATTTCTCCTAAGTCACCCCAAAAGCCCCTAACCCCTCCAAAGAATTTAAAAAATCGGGGTGTACCGACTAAAAAAAATCGACAAAAACTCGTCCAAAACCTCAAGAAAAACATTTTTTTTGGAAAAACTGCTATCGGCATCGATTTTAGCGTACAATTTCAGCTTGGAAAGGTAATATTTAAAAAAAAAAATAAATCATCCGATTTTTTTATTACCTACTAAAAAACCTTAAAAATAAAAGTTAAGAAAAAGTCAAAAAATTGAAATTTGGACGTCTCGAAAATGATTTTTTTGATATCCCATAGGGAACTTTTTTCCTCATGCCAAAAGCCTTCGAAAAATTGATGGCACAATATCGACAACTTTTTGTCCTAACAAATCGGCCCACCCTAGTATACAGGCTAAATTCAATTAATAAAGCATTTCGTTTTTCGTTCTCTATTTAAATGAATATATTTGTGTGCTCATGTTTAACAGAAAATGTTAACATTAACCTTCTCTGTAAAATATTAACATGGTATTTATTTTGACAATCAAATAAGGCGGTTTATATCTAATTATACTGAATTTAATGGTCTTAATTCGGAAAAAATACTCAAAAATTATCCGAGCTTTATTTTTCCCGGAAAACTGGTTTTTTCATCTGTTGCACATATGCAACGCTATACTTACAATGAAAAACTGATTTTAAACTGAAACTTATAATTAATGTTTTCTACTTCGACTTATTGAATTTATTAATTTCAGATTTAATAGTTTATATAATTAATGGCTTAAAAATAAACGAAAACACAAAAAAAAAAATTAAAGAATTCTCTAATGGGTATTTTTATTCGACCTTATGTTTTAATTTTTATTAAATAATTTCTTCCAGCTCGAGGTCTGTTTTTATTAATTTTATTTTTATTAATTTATTTTTCAATATTTCGCCAACCTCCGGTTGGCATCTTCAGGATCTTAAATTATAAGAATAATAAAACATAGTTACACCACTGTTCAACAGAGACAATAACAAACATAAAAATATATATAAAATATAAAAATTAAACTCACAAAAAAGGCGCGTAACAATAATTAAACATACATGACGTGTCAACGAGTTAACATCTAATATTGCACTAATTGATCTTATTTTATTTTTCTAATTATATGTCTATAGCTATGTGCACAATTTTCTGTGTCCGTTTTATAATTTATTCTCTTTTCCTTTGGTATGTTAATTATGTGTAGCATTTCCAATGTAAAGCGTCTCTTATAATTCTCTTCAGTATGTAAAATCTCAACATTTTCAAAGTCTGGTGTATGTCCTCTCTCCGCACAGTGGGCCGCAAGTGCTGTTTTTTGTGTCGTAAAATTTTTCCTATTTCTCAGGTCTGATTTATGTCCTGCTAATCTAGTTTTTAATTTATTCTTAGTTGTTCCAACATATACCTGATTGCATATGTTGTTTTTGTCACCTTCGCATTTTATTTTATAAATTAAATTTGACTTATCAAGTTTGTTTATTTTGCTCTTCCAGCTTTTGGTGCTATTTTGTATTTCTCTTTGTTGTATATGTCTGATTTCTCAATACGCTCCGAGATTCTGGGTACGTAGGTTACCGATTTGTATGATTTTGTAGGTTTCTCTTTAATGATGTTGTTAGTATTATTTCTATTTATTTTAACAAGTTTTTTAATTATATTGTCCGGGAATGAGTTCTTTTTTAATATGTCTTGTATCCTCTTCACGTTATCGTTATGAAACTGTTTGTCACTGATCGTTAGTACCCTTTTAATAAAATTGTTTGCTGTATTCATGATAATATTTCTTGGCTGGCATGAGTGACAATTGATTATTCTCCCTGACGATGTTGGTTTTTGGTACCAATCTATCTTAATTTGGTTTCCTTTCCTTATAACTAATGTATCTAGATAAGGCAATCTTCCGCCTTCTTCCTCCTCGATGGTAAATTTGATATTGTAGTGGAAATTGTTTAGCAAAAACATACGACAATGCCGAAAGACTTATTTATGAAAATATTAAAATTCTGCATAAAAGATAATCGTTATTTTAAATATGGAGAAAGAATATATAACCAATGTAGTGGATTACCTATGGGATCACCAGCGTCGCCAATAGTAGCGGATATTGTGATGGAGGAACTATTGCGAAAAACAATGAATAACCTTGACAAGAAACCTAGACTTCTTACGAAATACGTGGACGATTTATTTTGAATCATAAATACAAGTGGGATTGATAATATACTCAGGCAGCTAAACAATTTCCACTACAATATCAAATTTACCATCGAGGAGGAAGAAGGCGGAAGATTGCCTTATCTAGATACATTAGTTATAAGGAAAGGAAACCAAATTAAGATAGATTGGTACCAAAAACCAACATCGTCAGGGAGAATAATCAATTGTCACTCATGCCAGCCAAGAAATATTATCATGAATACAGCAAACAATTTTATTAAAAGGGTACTAACGATCAGTGACAAACAGTTTCATAACGATAACGTGAAGAGGATACAAGACATATTAAAAAAGAACTCATTCCCGGACAATATAATTAAAAAACTTGTTAAAATAAATAGAAATAATACTAACAACATCATTAAAGAGAAACCTACAAAATCATACAAATCGGTAACCTACGTACCCAGAATCTCGGAGCGTATTGAGAAATCAGACATATACAACAAAGAGAAATACAAAATAGCACCAAAAGCTGGTAACACATTAAGACAACTTTTCTCCAACACGAAGAGCAAAATAAACAAACTTGATAAGTCAAATTTAATTTATAAAATAAAATGCAAAGGTGACAAAAACAACATATGCAATCAGGTATATGTTGGAACAACTAAGAATAAATTAAAAACTAGATTAGCAGGACATAAATCAGACCTGAGAAATAGGAAAAATTTTACGACACAAAAAACAGCACTTGCGGCCCACTGTGCGGAGAGAGGACATACACCAGACTTTGAAAATGTTGAGATTTTACATACTGAAGAGAATTATAAGAGACGCTTTACATTGGAAATGCTATACATAATTAACATACCAAAGGAAAAGAGAATAAATTATAAAACGGACACAGAAAATTGTGCACATAGCTATAGACATATAATTAGAAAAATAAAATAAGATCAATTAGTGCAATATTAGATGTTAACTCGTTGACACGTCATGTATGTTTAATTATTGTTACGCGCCTTTTTTGTGAGTTTAATTTTTATATTTTATATATATTTTTATGTTTGTTATTGTCTCTGTTGAACAGTGGTGTAACTATGTTTTATTATTCTTATAATTTAAGATCCTGAAGATGCCAACCGGAGGTTGGCGAAATATTGAAAAATAAATTAATAAAAATAAAATTAATAAAAACAGACCTCGAGCTGGAAGAAATTATTTAATTAAAAAATTAAAGAAGATAATAACAAATTAGAGAAATTAAAACATAACACATAAATAATATTCATATATGTATATATATCAACTAAATGATAGAAGATCCGGATGTACCACTTTCGCGACTTCATTTTAATTCTATAACATTCAATTAAACAATCCACAATATCAATGCCACCCATATTTTTATTGTATTGCTTGATTATGTTGGGGCAATCAATTTCGACTCGCTGCTTTAGAGTCCTATCATTCTTTTCTATTTATACCATATACCACTATGTGGCTTGGGTATAAAGACTTTGTGCTGCTGTTTGTAACTACCAAAAATATTTGACCGAGACCCATCTTTTATTATACATATCGACTCAGAATCACTTTCTGAGTCGACTTAGCGATGTCCGTCCGTCAGGCTGTCCGTATGTCCATCCGTCTGTGTGTTCATGTAAACCTTGTAACCAAACTAAAGCTCGCAAATATGAATATAATTTAATGAAATTTGGTATATAATCTTTTATCGGCCATAGGATGAACTTGGCGAAATTCGGTCCATGTCCAGACCTAGTCCCCATACAAATGACCCCTATTAAATCGACTTAAATTGCCATAAGATCGAAATTATCATATACATCTCGGTCAAATTGGGTTTGTGTGTGTTTATTACATCCATTTATCAAATTTGGTTTGTGTATATTTTTTCAAAATATAAGTGACTTTACCAATATGGTCAGGATAGGTCCATTTTTCGACCTAGTCCCCATATAAATATAGCTTCCGATTTGAACTTTTTCATATCTGCAGCCAAAAAAAAATAATAACAATGCCACTCAAATTTGGAGTATGCTTATTTTCTATACCCACTTACTTCGAGCGAAGAGATAGGGTCTCTGAGCCATGGTATAGGGTATCGTATAGTCGGTCTAGACCGACTATAATTTTCTTACTTGTTTTTGGCGCTGACAAATGTGGATAATAAATTTGCGATTTTATTATCTTTCCAGCAAAGCGAGCATGCATCAATATTGTCAATGTTGGCAAAACATTCGAGTTGCTTTCATTATATCCTTGTACGATGATAATTTACAGTTTGCGAGCCTACATCTGCGAATTGTCCCAACAGTATTAGCCTTTTTGGTTTATTCAACTCAATGGAAGAGTTGTATAAAAATTGTCAAAGTATACTTTGTGGCCAATATTTTTTTCAACACATCGCGTTCATCTGATGAGAACATTAGCACTAGCTCCTAAATTGGGCATCTCGGGCAAAATTTATCTACCATTGTACTGCCAGTATATATTCTAAAATTGTAGGTATATGCCGAAACGTCACTCAGCATAAACAACTTTTTTTTATATGGGTAGCAGATATTTATTGTGGACGATTCGGATTTTGCTCAGCAACAAGAGTATTAATTATGTCTTCAGAAATAAAATAATTAAAGTAGGTTAGTGGTGTTGACAATTCCAAAACAGCTTCAGGCAATGAACAGTTTCCGGTGAATTCTGTTTGTTACGTTCCAAATTCGGAATTGCTGAACTTACATATACCTTCTTATATTTTTCCTTTGGCTGTTTCAACTCTATATCTATATCTTTCACTATAGGTACAGGCTATAGATTAGTAACAGTTAGATCAGGTTCATCTGCGGAAACTTCCACATCATCTACAACATTTTCTTCTTCGTTGCTACTATGTGACACCTGTCCATATCTGCTCAAAGTGATTACGTCCTCCGTGCGCAATATTTCATCTTCATCTTCGTTCAGGATCTCTTCCAGCTCCTTATCTATCAAAATTTTGTTAATTCTACAGATTTTAAAGTTTTATTATTATAAATGCATAGTGTTGCATATATGCACCATGCTCAAAATAACAATTTTTATGGCTAATGCATAGTGTTGCATCACCAGTTGAATGATCAAAATTCATAGTTTTCGTCATAAAATATGAAAAGTATCAGTTTTATGTGAAAGATAAGTTTGTAATAAACCAATAAAAAAATACCAACTTGTGCAAAAACTATTAGTTATTAACTTTTTAGATAAAACAAAACACGGAATAACTTGATCACACTCACACGCGGTTAGCTCACTTCAACTGGTCGTTTACTTTGTGCGAAAACAACAGTCCCCTTAAAACCACTTAAATTTCTTGAGAGATTATTGAAAGGAAAGAAACAAGAAAAAACCAACAAGAAACCGTTAATTTCTAATAGATTAAAGAGAATTTAAAAGATTGGTGACATTATGCAACAGCATGATTTCTATTATCACACTAAAGACCAGTTTACACTATTGCACTTTGTAATACGACCTGTCAAAAAGGCGAGTATTATGAACATTGACAGTCTGTAGGATTTTATATTCGAAGTCCGAAGGTTTTAGAAAAACTTGCCATTTTCATCGGACCAGAGTTGTTTTTTTTTTTTTTTGGCAATATTAAAATAGAGGTAAACAAAAACAAAGAAAGTGGAAATAAAATATAAATTTGCTTGTTTTTCTAAACAGCTGTTTTCATAAGACTTGAGTGTGATAGTGTAAATGGCTTAAGTATGCAAAAATAATGTCGGTACGTCTTTATGACAGTCCGATGAATTTCATCGGATTTTTATTTCGAAAAATCATACGACTGAGTGGTATCGTGTAAATGGGCCTTAAGGTAATCGTAGTTTAAGTTCACGTATATACTTTGTTTTATATATTGAAGCATAAAAAAAATAAAGAAAAAAACTATAAATGGGTATAAACACTATTTATTTATACATAGCTAGAGGTATAATGTTATAATAAAGACGCCTAATTTAGCCGTGCATTCTATAATATTAACAAACATATTGATTTGATTCGATTTGGTATTACTGAAACTTCATAAAAATTTATTTTAGATCAGTATTAACAAATTATAAGAATAGTATAGGAAACTTATAAAAAGAAGAAAAAATAAACAAAAATTTTAAAAATTTTCATATGTTAAGATGATACACAGTGTTTGTTCACGATACATATATCTGTGGTCACAAGTGTTAACCGCTTAAGTAGAAAATCATGCTTTCGAAAAAAAATAACTTTTTATATAAAATTAATGAGGCTTCAGTTTTATTAATAACTTAGAGAAATGGCGATTTCACGTAAATATAAAGCGCTGTTAGTAGAATATGATAGCATTTACAACTCAAATCGATCTTAAGTCGACTTGGGCGGTTATCGCTTGTGACCACAGATATTATGTTGTAGAGTAGCATTTACTATTAATATATACATTTTGCAAGAGTTTTTAAAATATCCTAAAAGTATACAATAAAAGTATAGTGTATCGTGACACGCTCTTAAGTGGACGTGATTTTTTTATACTTTTTTTTTTTTAATTTGAGAAAAAGCCGAACGCTATATCTAAAATATTACCGATAAACAAATACTTCTTTTTTATATATTTATTAACAGTTTGTAGGAAAAATAAAAAAAAAAATATTGTACTTAGTTGAAGGGCATCACTAATAAATTTTGATATTTAAGTTTTTATCGTGGGATTCTTCTCTACGAAGAACCCAAAACATCAAATATGCTTTAACCATTATTATGTATTTATTTTTATTTTTAAAATTTCTTTTCAAATTTGATGTAATGGAAAGTATAGTGATCACTTTTGTAAATAGGTTTATTGGGGTTAGCGAAATTTTAACAAACATATATTTCATACATGTACATATAGCTATAATCACGTAGAATTCAATCAGTATAATAATAGTTGATTTTATAAAATTTGGAATTGATAAGTTTTTAATTTACTTGTATGTACCTTTTTAAAAGGTGCGGGGACCGTGACGATGACCTCCGTTCGGCTTAAAATATTACGTATAACATTTTTACAAAGATACCTTTAAAGTTATGCCTTTTATCATAAAAGGCACAAAATATAAGTTATTTTTTATTTCTATTTTTTCGAACAGACATAAGTTATTTTTCCGGCAAAAAATAACAGTTATTTTTTATTTTTATTTTGTCGAGCTAATATAAAGTTAGATATATATATATATATATATATATATATATATTTATATGTCTCTAGATAGCTCCAAATGGATATCGGGAGGCTGATATGACTATAAATGGTAAATTCTTTTTTATCTTGGGTTAATTTAAGTTCAATTAGTGAGGGAATTTATCTAGGGAAAATGCCCCAGTTAGGTGGGCAAAACCTATTTATCAAATCGAGTAAGAAAATGATAAATTAAAATAAAAATAAAAAATAAATTTAAATAAAAATAAAAAACGATTCTCGAAAAATTCGACAATCGACTTTAACAACTCTAATGTCAACTGTCATTACCATTAAGAATGATAAAACTAAAGATTACGCCATCTCGCAGACAATAATTCTGGCCATGTTGTAACTCTGACGTGGCGCAAACTGCGTTCCTATTGGCTAATAATTTCCAGCTGTAAACATAACAGTGGGACAATTTATTATTTTTCTCTTTAAATTATTTGGTAGCAGAAAAATTTTATTTTTATAAATTACTTTAGTTATTTATTGGTATATTCATTAAATAAAAATTACACTGGTCTACAAATTTAAAAAAAAATTGACTGCAGAAACGAAGCATTTTTTTTAACTAATCTGGCTATCACGTCTTGTTCATTTTTATCGCTGGCTGTCAATACTGCAAAACAGTCAATACTGACACTACAATTTCAGAATTATTAATTTGACAGAAGCCCACATTCATTCTATTTCTTCATAAAAGCAGCGTTTAAGCATGTCAGGGAGATCGTGTGTTACTGATTCAAACTATTTTCGCTTTGTTTGTGATGAATGAACCAGATGGTTGGAAAAAAAGGAAATGCAATATCAGAATCATTAAAATATGCATATTTACATTATTTTGGTTTTGCTGTCAGAAAATTGCACTAACCGTGGACACCGACAACGTTTTGCAATAGTTGCAGAACTGTTTTATGAAGTGGTCAAATGGCAAGAAGACTTATTTCGATTTTTCAATTCCAGTACTTTGGAGAGAGTCAAATAACCACCAAACCGATTGTTATTTCTGTTTAACAAAAGTTGCTGGATTCAATATGAAAAATTGAAAAAATATTACTTACGCGAATGTCCCGTCGGTTTCCAAACCAGTTCGACGTCCACCAAATGATCCATTACCAGTCATTCCCAGTGGTACGAGCAGTAAGTCCGAAACATCTTTCACCTGCAGTGGTAGTGACTCAAGCTGAGCTGAATGATCTAATTCGGGATTTACATTTAACGAAGCGAGACGCAGAATTACTAGCTTCACGCATGCAGCAGTGGAAACATCTTGCAGTTGGGACAAAAGTAACAATCTATAGAGATTAGAGATAGAGCTTGGAATTGGCTGCATATTTTGAAAAGAAACACTCTATTCTATACTGTACTGATGTTGATGGTTTATTTCAAAATATGAACCAGCCATATGACAAAACTGAATAGAGATTATTTATTGATGGCTCTAAGTACAGTTTAAAGGCTCATCTTTTGTATAATGGGTATGAAAAACCATACATACCAATTGCTCATGCCATTAGTACAAAGGAAAATTACGTATCAATAACTGAAATTTTGACATTACTCAAATACAGCGATCATAAATGGAAGATCTGTGGGAACCTTAAGGTGTGTGATTTAAATCTCTTTGTATATATAGTATAGACCATCGTAAATAACTGTAAATTAATCTGTTCCAGGTCATTGGTTTGTTGACTGGTATGCAAGGAGGTTTCACAAAATATTGTTGTTTCCTTTTTTATAGGATAGTCGCCCTACATGTTATCATTACGCCAGAAGAGAGTGGCCAAAAAGAACTTAGTATTCACCAGGAAAACAAAACATTTCAAATAACCCATTAATTGATTCAAGTGACGTTCTTCTTCCGCCGGTGCACATAAAATTGGGCCTATTTAAGAACTTTGTCAAGGCTCTGGACAAAGATGGTGCAGCATCTAAATATTTGTTAGCGGGTTTTCTTAAAATTTCATATGCTAAAATCAAAGAAGGCACATTTGTTGGCCCTCAAATCAGGAAGCTATTGAATGATGACAATTTTTCATAATGTTTACTTTGAGACTATTGCTGGACTCTAATACGTGAAACCGAATCAACAATAAACAAACGACGTTCAAATAACGCCATTCACTTTTGAATGTTCATTGATTTTTAAATAAACATTTTTTTGTATCTCGAAAACCTGACGGGATAGAGAAAAACCACGTTGTTATTTTATTAAAATTCCTCTTTCGTTTATTTGTATTTTGCGAAATTTCGGCTTTTAGTAACCTTATTCTAAAGAACATTATACATAAAAAAAGTTTTTTCACTTCATTTGCTTCAATGTCCATTGCTTCCAACAAATGTTTTTTCAAATATCCGCTTGTAAAGCACCAATTTTTTTTACCATTTTCGTTTCCATTAATGAACTTGACGATTATTTAGCCCACCTTCACTTAGGTGGTTAGGTTGAGTTCTCTAGACTTGTTTTTTACTGCTGCTTTGCTTCCATTTACCCCATGTCATGTTTACCGCACTTCATGTTTACGCTTTTTAGGGTTGCCTACTATCAGATAAAATATATATTTTTCGGAAAAAATTATAATTTTCACAGACTGGTTAACCCTTGCGAGAGAACTACGAAGTCATATAACGAGAAATCATGCGGATGGCGTAATCTTTAGTTTTGTCATTCTTAATTACCATGACGTCATTTCTAATATATATGTATGTATATATCACCATTTTTTTTGTTGTTTGTTTTTCTTATTACAGCGAGGGAGAGCGAACATAAACAACAAAATTAACACGCAGCTTTAAAAACGAAACGAAATAAAATAACTTCAAACGTAATAAACAACTGATGATGTCACTGCTAAATATGGTTTTATTTTGGCATTGAATTTGTCATAAATAATTTTTTTGTTACTTTCAGAAAGTGACTACAACAGACGCCATAGGATAAATGGCGGGAATGAAACTAATGACAAAATAAATCTATAGCGTACTTGAACACGAAATACATTAAACAAAAGCAAAATTGTAATGTAGAATAAAAACTTTGACACGAAACGTAGCATCAAAGCGAATTTAGCTTATATTATGATGGTGAGCTACGACAATGTTCAAAGTTCGTCTAATAGATTTGGAATAGCATGTAAATACATGATCATAACAATTACCCTAGTAAAGATTATATACAAAGCTTAAAAGAGAAAGAGAGAGAGAGATAATAGAGTGTAAATTACGCAAATCATAAAACTGACACAAGTTGTATTTGTAAATTCTTAAGAATATTTTTCTAATCATCGGAGAATGCGAATGAGAGTAGCGAATTTTTTGGTATTATTATTCCGAGTTTGTTTTTCGTGTATATTTATTTTGATAGTAGATTCCACACTACACTTCCATAAGTATTAGAGCTGAAAGCATTGCTAATTAAATATCTGGTGTGCAGGAATTCGTTTATTCGACTATTACTCTATTCAGTTTACAATGAAGGTTTTCTAAAAGTTCTGTACAATTTATAGTCATGATAAAGAAGACGAAACAGACACTAAGAAACCGTTAAACAAAAATATTAGTGACCAAGTATAATCGCACAAGAAAGGAACTACAATTTGTGTTGTGCATTGATTTTCTTCAAAATTATCTAATAAAGCCACTGAATTGAATTAATTGTGTTAATTGATATATAGAAGTAAATTTTTAAAAAGATCTGTAAAAATTTATCGGCTAACTGAATAATGGGTAACCGTTTGACTTTCCTAGCATACACATTCACTTTAATAAACAGTTTATATATATGAGTTGTCGAATTCGAGTAAGAGCTATTGCTAAAACATTTCTCACAAGTTAGAAACTAATGCGCTTTATTATCTTTTTATACTTTACACTTTTTCCAATTGTATTTCAGAAAACATGAATTGATTTTCAGAACTAGTCAATTTTATTTCAGAAAACATCAATTGATTTCCAGAAAGTAACAATTGCATTTCAGAAAACATCAATTGATTTTCAGAAATAGACAATTGTAGTTCAGAAAACATAAATTGATTTTCAGAAATAATCAATCGTATTTCACAAAAGATCTATTGATATTCAGAAATAATCAACAGTATTTCAAAAAAAAATTTTTGAATTTCAGAAAGTATCAATTCTATCTCAGAAAACATTAATTGATTTGCAGAAATAATAAAATGTATTTCAGAAAACCTAAAATTGACCTTCAGAAATTATTAAATGTTTTTCAGAAATTTTCAAATGTATTCACAAATTATCAAATGTATTTCAGAAAATATCAAAAGTATTTCATAAATTTTTAAATGTATTTCAGAAAGTATCAAGTGTATTTCTGAAATTTTCAAATGTATTTCAGAAAATAACAATTCATTCTCAGAAAATATCAATTGAATTTCAGATTCAAAAAGAAGTTTACCAAAAAGTTGTTATTGTTTCTGTTATTGACAAAAAATAAAAAGTTTACCAATATTTGGACTTAATTTTTATGCACTGGAAAATAAACTACAAGGACGGACTCTTCATGGGATGAAGAAGAGGACTTTATTTTTTAATCAGCTACAATATAAAAATCAGCACAGGAATCAGAAATAATGTCTTTGCTTCATCGTGGCACCCGATTTCATAGACGTGATTTCGAAAAAACACATTTATATGTAGTTTAGGAGAAATGTTACATATGCAATGCAATACTTAAAAAATATGTTTTTCTATTGCGTTCTAACTATTTTTCTGACTCTTTCTTGATATTTATTGAAATTCAGTTGAAACACAATAAATTCTGAAATACATTTGATAATTTTTTTGAAAATCAATTGATGTTTTCTGCAATACATTTGATTATTTCAGAAAATAAATTGATGTTTTCTGAAATACAATTGGAAACGGTATATACCGTTTTGTGGTCAGGTATAGTGAATTTGTGTTGATGTTTGTAACTACCGAAAGTACTTGACCTAGACCCACCTTTTATAATACCAATCGACTCAGCATCTGACTGCGTGTCCATGTAAACCTTGGTAAAATTCGGTACGGGTCACGTACGATCGCTATTGTAATTGGAACAAGTAAGAAAATTATAGTCGGTCTAGACCGACTATACGATACCCTATACCATGCGTTTAGAAACCCTATCTCTTAGGCCCAACTAACTGGACATTGAAAATAAGCAAAAACCAAATTTGAGTGGGATTTTTATTAATTTTTTTGGCTGCAGATATGAAAAAGTTCATATCGGATGCTATATGTATAAAGGGACTAGGTCCAAAAATGGACCGATCCTGATCATGTTTGGTAAAGTCTCTTGTATTTTGCAAAAATATGTACAAACAAAATTTGAGAAGAATCAGTGCAATATTTTTGTTTTTTAATAGATTTAAGTGAAGATCGGGAAGCAGCTCTATATGGGGTCAAAGGGATCATTTTTGGACTACTCATTAGTGGATGTAATGAACGCATACAAACCCAATTTGAGTAAGATCTATATGACAATTTGGATCTTATGGCAATTTATGTCGATTTCATATGGGTAATTTGTATGGGGGCTAGGTCTGAACATGGACCGATTCTCACCAATTTCAACAGCGTTCATCCCATGGCCGATAAAAGCTTACATACCAAATTTCGTCAAAATATATTCATATTTGCGACCTGCAGTTTGATTACAAGCTTTACATAGACACACAGACGGACGGACGGACATTGTTAAATCAACTCAGAAAGTGATTCTGATTCGATCGGTATAATTAAAGATGGGTCTAGGTCAAATATTTTTGGTTGTTACAAACAGCAGCACAAAGTCATTATACCCAAACCACATAGTGGTATAGGGTATAAAAAATCGGTGTATATTCAAACCTAGCCCTCATACAAATTTACTTGTTATACCCTATACCACTATGTGGTTTGGGTATAATGACTTTGTGCTGCTGTTTGTAACAACCAAAAATATTTGACCTAGACCCATCTTTATCTTTATACCGATCGAATCAGAATCACTTTCTGAGTTGATTTAACAATGTCCGTCCGTCCGTCCGTCTGTGTGTCCATGTAAACCTTGTAATCAAACTGCAGGTCGCAAATATGAATATATTTTGATGAAATTTGGTATATAAGCTTCAATTGGCCATGGGATGAACGCTATTGAAATTGGTGAGAATCGGTCCATGTTCAGACCTAGCCCCCATACAAATTACCCCTATGAAATCGACATAAATTGTCGTATGATCCAAATTTTCATATAGATCTTACTCAAATTGGGTTTATATGCGTTCATTACATCCATTAATGAGTAGTCCAAAAATGATCCCTTTGGCCCCATATAGAGCTGCTTCCCGATTTTCACTTAAATCTATTAAAAAACAAAAATATTGCACTGATTCTTCTCAAATTTTGTTTGTATATATTTTTGCAAAATACAAGAACACGAAACATGATCAGGATCGGTCCATTTTTGGACCTAGTCCCCATATAGATATAACATCCGATATGAACTTTTTATATCTGCAGCCAAAAAAATTAATAAAAATCCCACTCAAATTTGGTTTTTGCTTATTTTCTATGTCCAGTTAGTTGGGCCTAAGAGATAGGGTTTCTAAACGCATGGTATAGCGTATCATATAGTCGGTCTAGACCGACTATAATTTTCTTACTTGTTTTTGCTTTGTATGCTCAATACCAAATACTTTTGATGTAATAATTTTAAATGTGTTTTAATAACCTATACCACTATGTGGCTTGGGTATAATGATTTTGTGCTGCTGTTTGTAACTACCAAAAATATTTGACATAGACCCATCTTTTATTATACCGATCGACTCAGAATCACTTTCTGAGTCGATTTGCCGATGCCCGTCCGTCCGTCCGTCTGTGTGTCCATGTAAACCTTGTAATCAAACTACAGGTCGCAAATATGAATATATTTTGATATAAGCTTTTATCGGCGATAGGATGAACGCTATATAAATTGGTGAAATTCGGTCCATGTTCAGACCTAAGCCACATACAAATGACCCCTATGTAATCGACATAAATTGCCATTAGATTCAAATTATCATATAGATCTCAGTCAAATTAGGTTTTTATGTGTTTATTATATCCATTAATCAGTAGTCTAAAAAAATACCTCCAGGACAAGTCTTATTCATAGGCCCTATATACAGCTGCTTCCCGATCTTCACTAAAATCTATCAAAAAACAAAAATATTTTGTTGTATATATTGGTTTGTATATATTTTTTCAAAATATAAGTGACTCTGCCAAATATGGTCAGGGTCGGTCCATTTTTCGACCTAGTCCCCATATATACATATGTACATATATGGCACCCGATATGAACTTTTTCATATCTGCAGCCAAAAAAATCAATAACAATGCCACTCAAATTTGGTTTGTGCTTATTTTCTATATCTAATTAGTTGGACCTAAACGCATGGTATAGGGTATCGTATAGTCGGTCTAGACCGACTATAATTTTCTTCCTTTTTTTGGATTATTGATTAAATTATTATCTAACGTTATACATTATGTTTTATATTTAGCTCCATCAATACCAGTAATTATGGAAAACTTCATCATGTAAATGTCCGCAAAAAAGCCTACAGAAGCAAATTCGTTTAATCCAGTTTCCAATGCCTTAACGACATAAAGTAGCAGATAATTCAGCAATATTGCATTCTGTGTTGGTCCTCAGTTCGACCAGTCTTATAATAGACCTAAGTTCTAATAGCTAACATACATACGCAATTGTCTTATTGGCGAAAACTACGACTAAAGTTAAACAACCAAACAAACAGAACAAACTAGCGTAGAATTTACGATGTGGAAGAATGTATCATATAACATATACTCATATATTTATTTCTAATTTTTAAACAAAAAAAAATGTAATGTATGAGACTAAAAACATGACTAGAGAAAAACGGGAACACCAATTTTGAAAAAAATTAGTAATCAATAGTACAACAAAAGATAGAAGCTGACATACCAATATAATTCTAGGTATTTTGTATTTTTTGTTTTTTGTAAGGAATATTGTGGCAGTAGGAAACTAATAGAATCTAGGAATTTTTATAGGCCAATAAATTATACGCAATACATTCAAACTTAGGAATAGCAACAAACAAAAGTGGTAAAAGCAAGAAAGCCTGAGCTCTTACGAACAAACCAAATTGATTTAATTTATTCGAAATGAGCGATAATGGCGCAAACAACAACACAACAAATACAACAGAGGTGTTGTGGAGGGTATAAAGTCGGCAATGACACAATGAAATGAATGAAATAAACGAACTAACAACAGTATGAGCAATATGTACTCAAATGAGAACGAAAAGAAAAACAAATAATAGCAACGAAAAAAACTAATTTCGACTACGGCAACGATGATGATTTCATTTTTAATATCGCAAAGGTTAAATGTTTAGTTTAATATTTGAAGTCAAACTAAATAGACGTGTTCAACAAATAAAAAAAATTAAAAATATTACTGATTGAATTATATTGAGCTTTGGAAAAATATCTCAAGGAAATAAATACATAAATAAGTGTTACTGCTAAACACGAAAACTCTTAGTACTTAAAGTTGTTCATAGTTTACCCATTCAGCTGACGTAAGAAAGAAAAAAAATGTCTCAGAAACGTGTTACATTGTCAACACGCGTTGCACGCGCATCCACTTCTACACCCGTTGGAGGTTCACGTCTCGGTGCTGCTAGTCCTACAAGTCCAACACGCACCAGTCGTTTGCAGGAAAAAGAAGAATTGCAGCATTTAAACGATCGTTTGGCCTGTTACATCGATCGTATGCGTCATTTGGAAAATGAGAATAGCCGCTTAACTCAGGAATTACAAATAGCTCAAGATACCGTCAGCCGTGAAGTGTCCAATATCAAAGCCCTCTTTGAAAAGGAACTCGCAGCTGCCCGAAAAATGCTCGATGAAACTTCCCGTGAAAAGGCTAAATTGGAAATCGATATTAAGCGCTTGTGGGAGGAAAATGATGATTTGAAACAAAAGTACGTATTGGTTACATTTCCTTATGTTTTAGATTTGCTTTATAGTGAAAACAGATGTTTGCGTTGTTATCAAAATAGTAAACAAACGAGTAGCCCCTGAGTCAGACCATAACGACAAGAAAGCTGGTTAAAGTGCGATAAGGGAAAATAAAAATACAGCATTAAGTTTTCAATGGCAACTCCCACCATTTCTTTTTGTAGTAAAGCGTAGATTTTATCCATATATGAATGTGCTCTATAGTTGTTGGGTCAAGAGTTTCTCTGCAATGGAGTAAAAAGCGTAACACTGAAAATATGGAAACAAAAAAATAATATGATGTCATGTCTCTATTTGTTACACGTTCGTAACACCGCATTTCTCAAAAAAAAAAAAAAATTATAAGGCAAAAGAAATACAAAATTAGAGTCTTACTAAACACATACACAATCGTACATTGGCAATGATGTCATTCGGTATTTATTTATTTTGTTGTTTTCTTACGACTTGTTTGGTGTTCTCCAAAAAAACGAACGAATGAATCTAGAAACAAAAAAAAAATAGATACTCGTACCTAAAAGCAACAAACCCAAGAAGGGGAAAAGTGACACATGCTTTTAAACTATTTGTGTTGTTCTCTACAGTTTGTTTACATTACATAAGAAATAGCGATAATAGCGAACATAAACAAAATTGCAAGAGAGAAAATGCGTACAACCAAATAGAAGCTCAATTAAGAAAGAGTATTTCAGGGTTTCACAAAAGATGTAGAAATGAAAATCTATATAATTAGAAATGTCTAATACTCAGGAAACTAAAAAGAAACTATACGAGGATTTAACAAATGAAAAAAAGTTTCACCAAAATAGAAATGTTTTTATTTTTAATCAAAGAAATTTAAATAGTATTTGTAAGCATCGCCTTCTTTATACAAATAACCAACTTTATGTTTATATTTGCGTTAATTTTGATATCATATTTATTATACCTACCAAAGTTATCAATATGTTTCACAAAAGAGACATAGGTACATACGTTAATAAATGCTTGATAACTATTAATAGATTTTAGTGATTTAAATATTTTAAGGCGACAACTGGTTTTTAATTATCAAACAAATTGTAATTTCAATTTAAATTCAGGTTTTCTTATTTGATTTTTATACCACTGATTAATATTATCTTAAAGTTTATTTCAAAATTTTGTCTCAATTCCGATTAAAAAAAAAATGAGGTTTCACAAACAATACACCATCAAGGTTAAGGTGATATCACACGACGTGTTTTTTTTTACATATTTACTGTCACTTTACTGTCATTTTACATACGATTCATAATATTTGCTTTAACACTTGCATATGCATTTTCGTATGACATAACCTCTAAATGTAAACAAAAGCTGATTTTTTAATTTGTGAATTTACAAAATTAATTGTTAAAAAAAAAGTTAAATATTTCATATAAATTTTAATTGAATCGTTTATTTCAAAAATCAGTCAAGCAACAAAAAAAAATCTAAAATTGAGTTATTGAGCGATTACTGTGTTTTAAAGGTAAATACATCGTTTAATGCAAAAACAATTAAAATTTTGCCCCCATGTGATGGTGAAGCAAAGTCGATATATCTTTGTTTAGTGCAGAAAGAAGTAAAGTGATAGTTTCTAGGAAGTTTTCTTTGATTAACTAAAAATCAATAATTTGTTGCTTGAGTGGTTTTTTGAAATAAACGTTTCAATTGTAATTAATATTACACAATTTATTTTGCTTTTAATATTAATAATTTTGATTTACTCTGTTTTTCTTTCGCCACAAGCAGTGTTGTTTTGTCATGTCGAAATAGAACTTGTTCTAATTGAAAAATTTTCATGCGACTTTCCACATGTATTGTACATAAATAATGTTTGAAAGGGGTCACACGATGTGTACAAATTGCATGTGTTTAAACCTAAACAAAACACGTCGTGTGATAGAACCTTTAATAAGCAGCATAAACCATAAATATAAACATTCAAAAGGTTGGCTGAGCATGATGTCAGACAAACAAAACAAATGCGTAAAACATAACACAATAACGCTTTTTAACACTAAGCTTACGTACCAACACTTCATTACAATTACATCATGTTGTAATATGGTAAACATTTATGTTGTGTTTTAAAAACTATTTAATACCTTAATTTCGCAGACACTCCATTTATTTTCTACGCGGAATTATCGGAACAAACAATACATAAAGGAAACAAGTTACATATTTGCTTTTATTAATTATGAAGACATTTGTATTAATGATGAAGAGGTTTTCTTATGCCGCTCAGGCAGGTTTAGTGTTAATTAAATAGCATACAAGTAGAGAAATCATAAATAGAATGCTTAAAGATCACAGATATAAATCTAGAACATTTGCATTGGGGAGAACATAGTTGATGACGAATGTTGAGAAACCTTATAATTTAAGTAAATTTAGAATAACATTGAACTGTCGGCATGGAAACCACCGCACATGACAAAACGACCTTGAGTGGCTTTTATTTTTTATTTTTCTTTGTTTCGGAGTTCTATTTTAAGGTGTATAAAAAAAGTAATAGAACATTAAAAACTTAATTTTTTAAGTATCAACAACAAAAAAAAAAAAAAAACCAACAAGGAAACGACTTTAAAAATTTAATAAATATAGGATTTTTAAATAGGGTGTTAATATGAACGTAATAGATTATCTGATCTGGGATATTTTCAATGTTTTTAATTAGAAAACGTTATAGATCTGAGATAGTATCAAAGTTTTTAATTAGAAAACTAGTTTCTAGAATATCCAAATCAAATTTGGTTCAATAAAAAATATGAAACAAAAATCAGAAAAGGATTTGTTTAAACAATTTGGGTTAACAATATAAAAAAATATAGATAAAATCGTATTTTAGCGATTTCAAATAACTACATACGATAACAACCGGTTAAAATATGCGTACTCGTATTTACGATTTTTGAGTATACCTGCTTTTGTGCTAATCAGTACAGTCAACCAAATTGTTCGTTTGGAAAAAGTATTCCCTCGGCTATCTATTGATGCTATTTTTAATTATTTATATTTAAAAAAATAGAAAATCATTTCAAAATATGACAATGAAAATATTTCCATCATTTTCTTTATGATCATTAACCATGGCAACGTCATTATAGAAATAAACACAAAACGATCATTAAATTAGCTAAAATATTCGGAATAGTTGTCAAAGCAATAAATAATAAAACTGAAAAAATCAGTTGTTAATAACAATTATAAAATAATTAAAAATTTACTTTTTGCATTTAATAGCTACGAACAAGTAGAAGAAATGCGTTTTTTTTCGGTTTGTCGAAAACATGTTTCACCTTTAGCATAAAATCTGATTACATTGTAGAGTTGACGTAATTTTCGATTGTTTCATCAACAATAATCATAAAATATTCGTGAAATTCCTATGTGAGTAGTAGCGCAAAAATTTAGTTTGTGTTCGGTGTTCACATATAACAATCATTTGAACGAAATTTATGCATGTTATAAACAGAATATTATGTTAATTTTTTTTAGACTTGACAAGAAGACGAAGGAATGTGCTGTCGCTGAAAACAGTGCTCGAGTTTATGAATCTCGCTATAATGAAATTAATGGCAAATACAATGCTGCTTTAGTGGATCGCAAGAAGGCTGAAGATCACGCCAAGGAATTGGCTGCCGAAAATGCTCGTCTGCTCAAGCAATTGGACGATTTGCGTAAACAACTCGAAGCCGAAACGTTGGCACGTGTTGATTTGGAAAATCAAAATCAAAGCTTGCGCGAAGAACTCAGCTTCAAGGATCAAATTCACGTGCAAGAGTTAACAGAGACACGTTCTCGTCGCCAAATTGAAATCAGCGAAATTGATGGTCGTCTCTCCAAAGAGTATGAGGCTAAGTTGCAACAGTCATTGCAAGAATTGCGCGATCAATACGAATCTCAAATGCGTGTTAATCGTGAGGAAATTGAATTGTTGTATGATAATGAAATTAAGAATCTGCAGGCGGCTGCTAATCGTGCCGCCAATTCCTCAGCTCATGCTTCAGAGGAAGTTCGTGTTATGCGCACTAAGATTGATAATCTGAATTCGAGAATTCAAGATTTGGAAAATACAAATTCTGGTTTGAATGTAAGTAGAATACTGTAGGGATGTGAATAGAAAATATGACTACTAAAGCCGTTGTTATTTTCAAATTTATATTTAGGCCCGTATTCGCGAATTGGAAAATCTTTTGGATAGCGAACGTGCCCGCCACAATTCATATATTGCTTCTTTGGAGGCTGAATTACAGCGCATGCGTGATGAAATGTCACAACAGCTTCAAGAATACCAAGATCTCATGGACATTAAGGTATCTTTGGACTTGGAAATTGCTGCCTACGACAAATTGTTGGGAGGCGAGGAGCGTCGCCTTCACATTACCTCACCTGGACGTGCCACAAACACCAGTAGCGCCAGCAACACAGCCGATTCTGGCTACTCCAATGGCACTCACTTGTCCGTCAGCTCGAGCTCTGCCTATCGCTCTGGACGTGTTACCCCTAGTGGCCGTCGTTCTGCTACTCCTGGTGCAGGCGGCAGCAGCAGTGCCATCAAACGCCGCCGTACAGTCATTGATGAATCCGAAGACCGCAGCTTGGCCGATTTTACCGTCAACTCAGCTGCCAAGGGAGATTTACAAATTTTGGAAGCAGACAGTGAAGGTCGCTTTATTAAGTTGCACAACAAGGGTACTGATGAAATCAATCTAACCGGTTGGCAATTAACTCGCATTGCTGGTGATGAAGAATTAGCCTTCAAATTCACCCGTGGTACTAAAATCACTGCCGGTCAAAGTGTTACTATCTGGTCGGTGGATTCCGGTGTTAATCATGAACCTCCCACCAATTTGGTTATGAAGAAGAAATGGCCTACTGCCGATTCCATGCGCAGTGTTTTGTCTAATGCCGACAAAGAGGTGAGAATATTGTCGATTTACAACACGTGTAGCAAATGTAAAATATGTCGTCACTGTCAACAACTAGAATTTATACTAGACCAGTTATGTCCTTAATTAACCTTAGAACGTTACATTAATCTAAATGATTTCTTTTTTATTTCATTTCTTTTCTGCTCCCTATTAACATCTTTACGGGGTATTCAAAACTAAATAGGATGTTGCCAGCTACGAGCGTGTTCGTTCAAACATTTCCAGTCATGCATCCAGACACAGACAAAGTGGTACAGGATTCACACTCGGTTCCGGTGCTGGTTCAACAGGCGTAAGAAGTCTTTTCTCTTTGCTATTCTAATGTGGAATTTGAAATGAAAACAAACAGACAAACCTCAACACAAACAAATCCATAGTATAAGAAATGGACAAAAGGACTGACGGACGTCACATTGTCAAATTATGCCGCAATGGAGATGGTGTTATCCTCATCCTCCGTTCCCAGAATAATCCCCAATGAAGGATACTATACAATTTCCTTTCGTTTCACTCGGATACATATCATGAGACTTTTGTACTTCAACTTATATTTCATTATATTATTAATATTACTTTCTATGTTTTTAATTTTTTATAGATTTTGTAAGATCTTCTTGTGAAGATACAATTTTTTTGTTTATAATAAGAATACTAGGTATTCTTTAAAGAGAAACGTAAGTATGAAATAAATGTTTAGTGTTTTTTTTTCAAATTTATGTGGTATTACTAATTCTGTAATTTATTTGTTAATGTCGCACACAATGAATATTCAAATATAAGAGTCAATGCAATGATAAATATTTTTGCAAATGTATAAATGCAATTCCATTAAAAAAACATGTTATTAAAATAAATCTTGAAATGTACGAGATAATGGATAAATATAAAATGAATGTATTTAAACTGCATTTAAATGTTAAACTTCACAAATAAATAAATAAATGAAAAAAAAACAAAATTTTGTTTAATAAAACAAACAAGTAAATTGTGTTTGAATTTCGCAAACTGATATGCAGAGAGATTTATCGAATTAACTTGGCACCTCGAACTTGGTTTTATATCAAGAAGTCATGTTCAAAAAAACTATAAGCTAAACATGTGTAATTTTGCTACAGTAAGTAAACTACAGTTATTTCTAGATATTTGTTTGTTGTTGTTGAAGAAGAAACATGAGACATAATAATGTACTCAAATGAAAAATGACTTTTCATTTAAAAATTTCGCGGATTTTGGGTTAAACCGGCGGTAGTACTGTTTTTGAAATCTGTAACAATTTTTATGTCAATATATTCATTGGTTCAATAGTGGCTCTTGTTTTTATAAACAACTATGTCAGGAAAAATCAACATCTGATGAACAATACAATAAGAGATCTTGCTGATACTGTATACCTTTCAAAAGGATCGGTCAACACAATTTTAAAATATATTTTGAGCCTCAAAACCATCAAATCTTAATTGGTTGAAAATCAAGTTTTTGTTTTTCTTTTTGAAGAAGTGCAAACAATGCTTTCTACCTACTAGAACAAAATAAATTATGGGTGATGAAACTCGGATCTACGCTTTGAAACAACAAACAACCAAGCGAATATTGTGCAAAAGGTGATACAAGATCGAAAAGATCCCAACAAAGTAGTTTAAAAATCAAGGTCATGTTAACAGTTTTCTTCGATTTTCGATTTTCGCCAGATTTAGCACCGCATGACTTCTCACTCAAGGAACACCGCAATCGATTGACTTTAACAACTGTTTCTAGGATTTAAAAAAACCCTTTCCAATTGTCTTTCAAAAAACATCAATTGTATTTCAGAATACATCAATTGTATTTCAGAAACCATCAATATAATTTCAGAAAACATCATTTGAATTTCAGAAAACTTAAATAGAATTTCAGAAAACATCAATATAATTTCAGAAAACATCATTCGAGTTTCAGAAAACATCAATTGAATTTCAGAAAACATCAATAGAATTTCAGAAAACATCAATTGTATTTTAGAAGCCATCAATATAATTTCAGAAAACATCATTTGAATTTCAAAAAACATAAATAGAATTTCAGAAAACATCAATATAATTTCAGAAAACATTATTCGAGTTTCAGAAAACATCAATTGAATTTCAGAAAGCATCAATAGAATTTCAGAAAACATCAATTGTATTTCATAAACCATCAATATAATTTCAGAAAACATCATTTGAATTTCAGAAAACATAAATAGAATTTCAGAAAACATCAATATAATTTCAGAAAACATCATTTGAATTTCAGAAAACATAAATAGAATTTCAGAAAACATCAATATAATTTCAGAAAACATCATTCGAGTTTCAGAAAACATCAATTGAATTTAGGAAAGCATCAATAAAATTTCAGAAAACATCAATTGTATTTCAGAAACCATCAGTATAATTTCAGAAAACATCATTTGAATTTCAGAAAACATAAATAGAATTTCAGAAAACATCAATATAATTTCAGAAAACATAAATTGTATTCCAGAAAACATCAATTTTATTTCAGAAAACATCAATTGAATTTCAGAAAACATAAATAGAATTTCAGAAAACATCAATATAATTTCAGAAAACATCATTTGAATTTCAGAAAACATAAATAGAATTTCAGAAAACATCAATATAATTTCAGAAAACATCATTCGAGTTTCAGAAAACATCAATTGAATTTAGGAAAGCATCAATAAAATTTCAGAAAACATCAATTGTATTTCAGAAACCATCAGTATAATTTCAGAAAACATCAATTTTATTTCAGAAAACATAAATAGAATTTCAGAAAACATCAATATAATTTCAGAAAACATCAATTGTATTTCAGAAAACATCAATTTTATTTCAGAAAACATCAATTGAATTTCAGAAAACATAAATAGAATTTCAGAAAACATCAATATAATTTCAAAAACACCATTCGAGTTTCAGAAAACATCATTTGAATTTCAGAAAACATAAATAGAATTTCAGAAAACATCAATATAATTTCAGAAAACATCATTCGAGTTTCAGAAAACATCAATTGTATTTCAGAAAACATCAATTGTATTTCAGAAAACATCATTTGAATTTCAGAAAACATAAATAGAATTTCAGAAAACATCAATTGAATTTCAAAAAGCATTATTCGAATTGCTGAGAACATTAATTGTATTTCAGAAAACATCAATAGAATTTCAAAAAGCATCATTTGAATTGCTGAAAACATTAATTGTATTTCAGAAAACATCAATTAAATTTCAGAAAACATCAATTGCATTTCAGAAAACATCAATTGAATTTCAGAAAACAGCATACTCGACTTATTTTTTATGCACTGGAATATATGATGTTGATGTTTTCTTTAATTATTAGATGTTTACACATCTCCCTTGTGATCGGACTCACATGATTTTTTATTTTATAACACAAGTCACCCCTTCATTTGTCTTTTACAGAGTCTGTGAAGTAGATTTAACTAGTGCTTAGGAAGTCACGATAAATCACTTCTTCTGAATTAATATTTTTTAAATAAATTTTAATAAGTACTTCATGGTACTTTTCACAATTTAAAAATCTAGTTTTTAAAAGACAAAAGATATTTGAAATATGAAAATACCAAAAAGATGTAACCTAAAAGTTGAAAAAGTATGAATAATCGCATTTTTCTCCAAATCCGCTGAAATAAAAACGCTGCCTTCGCCAAATTAAGAACTGGTGCTTACAATTATTGGCACTTTTAATGAAATATATTTTATTAATAAGTCCTTAAAGTCCAATCGTTGATTTCTTGCACAAAGTTTTTGAAAAAGTAAAATTGGAGATTTTGAAATAGTGCTAAAAAATACGTACCGTTTTGACATTAATTTAGAACGGCATAACAATAGACGAGATCCAAAATATTTTACATAAGATCATTTTGGGATCAGGAGAATGCAAAAATATTGTTGTTGTAAATTATTTCAATGTCTTTAAAAATGTGAGCTCGATTTTCTTAATCAAGTGGTCTGCGGCGCATTTATTGCCTGGGGAACTTGATATAACTTGGCTGTTTTTCAACCAATAATAGATTTATATTTTTATTAGTAAGATAATTTACTCTAGATTATGGTTTATTAATTAATTTAATTAAAACACAATTATTAATATCAAAACCGATTTTTTTGATAATTTTTACATATAAATTCATATATGAATTTGAACTCAATGTGCGTCCAGAAAACATTGTCCGAATAATCCGACCCGCACGACTTGAATACCCCAAAAAATGGCTGTCACCCTAATATACATATATATATATATCACATTGTCATGTTTGAACAAAACAGTAGTAATTAATTTGATCAACACATTTATTTTGCTGTAGTTTTAAAAATACCCATTAGTATATCAAAATCCTATATAGTGATATCGGAGCTATATAGTGATTGAAGTTAATCTGCACGCAACACCAAACTACCGAACCACTAAAGACATAGAGAACACGTTCAGCTCACAGCAAACACGATGCTTACCACCTGATGTGTAGTGCTGTTCTCTCTAAGGTTGAATCTCTTTCGCGGTTATGTCGAACCGACTTAATATTTGACAGCATGACAACAAGCATACGCCGAAACATCATGGTTGTGCGAGATCGGCGTATAAAAGGAGCGGGCAAAAATTCAGCACATTCTTATTTCGACAAAAGGCAAAGGGTGAGATCTCTCAGCATGACAAGTAGCGGGTGAGCAGCCAAGGGGTAAGTTATTTGATAATCCACAGGTGCACCTCATCGGGTAAAGGAAACCGGTAAGATATATTTCCAATTAATATAACCAGTGAGGGAATTGGAGCCAACACAAATTCACAGAGTAGAGGTAGTTGGGGCGAATTACACCCGTTCGTTGCTGGATTACATCCAACCCAGAATAGGAGGTAGCTGTATGTATAAGTGCAGGATCTGATTTACATTCAGCAAAAGAGGAGCATAGGGTCGCTCGGCTGGGGAGAACAACAATATTACAACAAAAATAAAAGCAAGTGAAGTAATGTATTCATTATTGAATATTTATTTATTTATTTATATTAATTACAATACAAAGTAAATTTGTATTCTAATTTGGGTCCAGGGATAAGCCGGGTGACAAAGACCATTTGTTTGGTTTTTGCAGCGACAGACCAAAGCCTCTGGTGGGAATCGAACCCACGACCCCCGCATGATAGGCGAGCACGCTACCTACTCACCTACCGGGGCGCTTATTATTGAATATAAATGTAGTAAAAGGATCCTGGAACAGCTGAACCTATCCCAACTTCAAGGCTGGATCAACCGGAGGTTCCTTACAGCACGTGAGATGATTTGTGCAAGCCAGTAAGATATAGCAATCCAAAACAATTTACTTATTTCAGCTGTCAGTGCATGTTTAAATTTACTGTTTTGTAATATATATGAATGTATGCTTGTATATTTGATAATCTGGTATGCAAATTATTAATTGAGGAGGCTGGCAATTTTGATAAAATGGTAAATATATATTCAACGCATGTTCTTCTTTGGACTCTTTATCCAATGCAACTCATCTTCATCAATAAAATTGTCATCATTAGAATCATTAAAGTAACCAAAAAAATATAAAAATACGGTATACACAAGCCAGAAATTTTACAAAAATATTATAAAATGTTACTAAAATTGGGTGTTAAAGAATCAGACACTTTTTATAAATAACTTTTTTGACACTTCGCCTATAAAATGAATATTAAAAATAATTTTAAAATTTTGAGAAATAGGCCTACTAAGATTTCATATCTATAATATTAATATGCTAGGCGATTTTTTGTTACCGATTTTTTATTCCACCGTTTTATTCCGCTTTTTACCAAACGTATATTATTTGAAAGGTATTTTTTTTTAGCTGTTCCCCAGATTCACAGATTTTTGAATTTTTTCTTTTATTTTGTGTAAATTGTATTTAAAGTTGCCACTAACACATAAAACAAGTAAGAAAATTATAGTCGGTCTGGACCGACTATACGATATCCTATACCATGTATTTAGAGACCCTCTCTCTCAGTCCCAACTAACTGGATATAGAAAATAAGCATAAACCAAATTTGAGTGGGATTTTTATTAATTTTTTTGGCTGCAGATATGAAAAAATCATATCGGATGATATATCTATATGGGGACTAGGCCCAAAAATGGGCCGATCCTGACCATGTTTGGTAAAGTCTCATGTATTTTGCAAAAATATATACAAACAAAATTTGAAAAGAATCAGTGCAATATTTTTGATTTTTGATAGATTAAGGTGAAGATCGGGAAGCAGCTCTATATGGGGCCTATGACTAAGAGTTGACCCATAAGGACCATTATTGGACTACTGATTACTGGATGTAATAAACACATACAAACCCAATTTGACTAAGATTTATATGATAATTTGGATCTTATGGCAATTTATGTTGATTTCTTAGGGGTCATTTGTATGGAGGCTAGGTCTGAACATGGACCGATTCTCACCAATTTCAATAGCGTTCTTCCTATGGCCGATAAAAGCTTATATACCAAATTTCATCAAAATATATTCATATTTGCGACCTGCAGTTTGATTACAAACTTTACATGGACACACAGACGGACGGGCGGACGGATGGACGGACGGACATCGTTAAATCGAATCAGATATTGATTCTGATTTCATCGGTATAATAAAAGATGGGTCTAGGTCAAATATTTTTGGTAGTTACAAACAGCAGCACAAAGTCATTATACCCAAACCACATAGTGGTATAGGGTATAATTATACGTATGCTATGCGTGTATTCATTAAATTTGTTAATGTGTTTGTTAATGAGTTTGTCCTCTTTATTCACAATAATAATAAACCAAAAAAGTGTTGCTTTGTGAATTGGCTAAGTTGAAAGTGCCTAGAAATTGCACTCGAATTTCGGTTTGTTCTTAGAAAATTATTTCAAAATGGGTTGTTTATACCCATAGATTAGCAACCTAGGGTTAAAATTAAACTACATGAAACTGTTTTTTAAACTGTGTGTTCCGTTTCGTATTTTTTTTTCATTTTCAAAAAATATTGCTACAATTCCTTGAATCAGCATTGTGTTTAAATACAATTTTGTTTCAGTTCAAATTATTCAACATATCCGTAGCAATTTTGTTTCAGTTCAAATTATTCAACATATCCGTAGCTACACATGTTTATAAAAATTTTTTATAAACAACATATGTTTATAAACATTGTTGTACCTTTGGGTTTGTAATTTAAAATAATAATAATAATAATAATAATAATAATAATAATAATAATAATAATAATAATAATAATAATAATAATAATAATAATAATAATAATAATAATAATAATAATAATAATAATAATAATAATATAATAATAATAATAATAATAATAATAATAATAATAATAATAATAATAATAATAATAATAATAATAATAATAATAATAATAATAATAATAATAATAATAATAATAATAATAATAATAATAATAATAATAATAATAATAATAATAATAATAATAATAATAATAATAATAATAATAATAATAATAATAATAATAATAATAATAATAATAATAATAATAATAATAATAATAATAATAATAATAATAATAATATAATATATATTATATTATT
>OY821521.1:130189305-130191805 GCA_963682025.1 Cordilura impudica
ATATTTTATATTTTATATTTTATATTTTATATTTTATATTTTATATTTTATATTTTATATTTTATATTTTATATTTTATATTTTATATTTTATATTTTATATTTTATATTTTATATTTTATATTTTATATTTTATATTTTATATTTTATATTTTATATTTTATATTTTATATTTTATATTTTATATTTTATATTTTATATTTTATATTTTATATTTTATATTTTATATTTTATATTTTATATTTTATATTTTATATTTTATATTTTATATTTTATATTTTATATTTTATATTTATATTTTATATTTTATATTTTATATTTTATATTTTATATTTTATATTTTATATTTTATATTTTATATTTTATATTTTATATTTTATATTTTATATTTTATATTTTATATTTTATATTTTATATTTTATATTTTATATTTTATATTTTATATTTTATATTTTATATTTTATATTTTATATTTTATATTTTATATTTTTATATTTTATATTTTATATTTTATATTTTATATTTTATATTTTATATTTTATATTTTATATTTTATATTTTATATTTTATATTTTATATTTTATATTTTATATTTTATATTTTATATTTTATATTTTTATATTTTATATTTTATATTTTATATTTTATATTTTATATTTTATATTTTATATTTTATATTTTATATTTTATATTTTATATTTTATATTTTATATTTTATATTTTATATTTTATATTTTATATTTTATATTTTATATTTTATATTTTATATTTTATATTTTATATTTTATATTTTATATTTTATATTTTATATTTTATATTTTATATTTTATATTTTATATTTTATATTTTATATTTTATATTTTATATTTTATATTTTATATTTATATTTTATATTTTATATTTTATATTTTATATTTTATATTTTATATTTTATATTTTATATTTTATATTTTATATTTTTATATTTTATATTTTATATTTTATATTTTATATTTTATATTTTATATTTTATATTTTATATTTTATATTTTATATTTTATATTTTATATTTTATATTTTATATTTTATATTTTATATTTTATATTTTATATTTTATATTTTATATTTTATATTTTATATTTTATATTTTATATTTTATATTTTATATTTTATATTTTATATTTTATATTTTATATTTTATATTTTATATTTTATATTTTATATTTTATATTTTATATTTTATATTTTATATTTTATATTTTATATTTTATATTTAATATTTTATATTTTATATTTTATATTTTATATTTTATATTTTATATTTTATATTTTATATTTTATATTTTATATTTTATATTTTATATTTTATATTTTATATTTTATATTTTATATTTTATATTTTATATTTTATATTTTATATTTTATATTTTATATTTTATATTTTATATTTTATATTTTATATTTTATATTTTATATTTTATATTTTATATTTTATATTTTATATTTTATATTTTATATTTTATATTTTATATTTTATATTTTATATTTTATATTTTATATTTTATATTTTATATTTTATATTTTATATTTTATATTTTATATTTTATATTTTATATTTTATATTTTATATTTTATATTTTATATTTTATATTTTATATTTTATATTTTATATTTTATATTTTATATTTTATATTTTATATTTTATATTTTATATTTTATATTTTATATTTTATATTTTATATTTTATATTTTATATTTTATATTTTATATTTTATATTTTATATTTTATATTTTATATTTTATATTTTATATTTTATATTTTATATTTTATATTTTATATTTTATATTTTATATTTTATATTTTATATTTTATATTTTATATTTTATATTTTATATTTTATATTTTATATTTTATATTTTATATTTTATATTTTATATTTTATATTTTATATTTTATATTTATATTTTATATTTTATATTTTATATTTTAAATTTTATATTTTATATTTTATATTTTATATTTTATATTTTATATAATTTATATTTTATATTTTATATTTTATATTTTATATAATTTATATTTTATAATTTATATTTTATATTTTATATTTCATATTTTTATATTTTATATTTTATATTTATATTTTATATTTTATATTTTATATTTTATATTTTATATTTTATATTTTATATTTATATTTTATATTTTATATTTTATATTTTATATTTTATATTTTATATTTTATATTTTATATTTTATATTTTATATTTTATATTTTATATTTTATATTTTATATTTTATATTTTATATTTTATATTTTATATTTTATATTTTATATTTTATATTTTATATTTTATATTTTATATTTTATATTTTATATTTTATATTTTATATTTTATATTTTATATTTTATATTTTATATTTTATATTTTATATTTTATATTTTATATTTTATATTTTATATTTTATATTTTATATTTTATATTTTATATTTTATATTTTATATTTTATATTTTATATT
>OY821521.1:130199305-130279305 GCA_963682025.1 Cordilura impudica
TTTTTAATTTTTAATTTTTAATTTTTAATTTTTAATTTTTAATTTTTAATTTTTAATTTTTAATTTTTAATTTTTAATTTTTAATTTTTAATTTTTAATTTTTAATTTTTAATTTTTAATTTTTAATTTTTAATTTTTAATTTTTAATTTTTAATTTTTAATTTTTAATTTTTAATTTTTAATTTTTAATTTTTAAATTTTAATTTTTAATTTTTAATTTTTAAATTTAAATTTTTGATTTTTAATTTTTATTACTATTTTTTAATTTTTAATTTTTAATTTTTAATTTTTTATTTTTAATTTTTAATTTTTAATTTTTAATTTTTAATTTTTAATTTTTAATTTTTAATTTTTAATTTTTAATTTTTAATTTTTAATTTTTAATTTTTAATTTTTAATTTTTAATTTTTAATTTTTAATTTTTAATTTTTAATTTTTAATTTTTAATTTTTCATTTTTCATTTTTAATTTTTAATTTTTAATTTTTAATTTTTAATTTTTAATTTTTAATTTTTAATTTTTAATTTTTAATTTTTAATTTTTAATTTTTAATTTTTAATTTTTAATTTTTAATTTTTAATTTTTAATTTTTAATTTTTAATTTTTAATTTTTAATTTTTAATTTTTAATTTTTAATTTTTAATTTTTAATTTTTAATTTTTAATTTTTAATTTTTAATGTTTAATTTTTAATTTTTAATTTTTGATTTTTAATTATTAATTTTTATTACTATTTTTTAATTTTTAATTTTTGATTTTTAATTTTTAATTTTTAATTTTTAATTTTTAATTTTTAATTTTTAATTTTTAATTTTTAATTTTTAATTTTTAATTTTTAATTTTTAATTTTTAATTTTTAATTTTTAATTTTTAATTTTTAATTCTTAATTTTTAATTTTTAATTTTTAATTTTTAGTTTTTAATTTTTAATTTTTGATTTTTAATTTTTAATTTTTAATTTTTAATTTTTAATTTTTAATTTTTAATTTTTAATTTTTAATTTTTGATTTTTAATTTTTATTACTATTTTTTAATTTTTAATTTTCAATTTTTAATTAAAAATTAAAAAATTAAAAATTAAAAAATTAAAAATTAAAAATTAATTTTAAATGAAAGAAAAAAAAATATGATGAAATTATTAGAAAATAATATTGAACAATGCTGTATTAAACTATTATATGTATATAATTAATTATAAGAGAAGTGTTTCTAGATTATGGAGCAAATACGCCCTCACTCTAGTTTTAAAGACAGAAATTCTTTCAATACTTCTTATATCTTGAGGTAGATTATTAAATTCAAAACTACCCATATATTCAACGCGTTGCTTTGTAGTATGAAGCCGACATCCAGTTGTCCTAAGATTCGTATTGTTTCTGGTGTTAAATGTTGTTTGATTTCTTTGAAATGAAATTGTATGGTGACCAATATTATTTATAGATTTAAAAACGTAGAGAAGTAACTGCAACTTAAATAGTCCGTAGATTTGTAGAATTTTTATCGAAATTGTGGAGTACGATAACGGCAAATTAAAAACAGCATTTATCCCATTATTTTGTGTTCGTTGTAGCGATCTAAACTCATTACTTTTCTTACTTCCATATACAATCGGTAAATAGTTTAAGTGGCTGTGTATCAAAGATTGATATAATATAAGTTTAGTTTTATTATTACACTTATTTTTAAATTTATAAAGGAGTCCGAGAGCAGATACTATTTTATTCTTTAGCATCCGGATATGCAAATCGAATGACAGATTGTTTTGAATTTAAATTCCAAGATATTTTATTGAATCGCTTTCAATAATTTCTCTCCCATCAGAAAAATACTAAAATTTCTGTTATTTACCAAATACGGGCGAAATCTTAACAGTTTGGTTTTTTCAGTATTCGAAACAAGTTTACTTAACCTTATAAATTTACTAATTATAGCCGCGTCTCTCTACATAAACGCCTTCAAAACTGCTTCATGCTTATAAGGATAAAAAAGACATATATCATACGCATACATATACATTTTCCCCGACAAACCGAGATTGTGAATGTCATTTAGATATATGGTGAATAGCAGCGGGCCTAACACGCTTCCTTGAGGTACCCCATATTCAACTAGACCGGTTCTACTTTTACAACTTTCCATTTCAACGTATTGTTTACGATTAGTTAATTAGCTATCCAGAAAGCTTAATGCAGTTCCACCAACACCATAATATTTCAACTTTTGAATTAATACTTTATGATCTACTAAATCAAAAGCTTTTGAAAAATCATAAAAAATACCAGCAACTCCGTTAAAACCACTATCCAAGCCTTGGCAAATATTGTTAACCACATTTACAACAGCTTCTTCTGTTCCACATCCCTTCTTAAACCCGTACTGAAATTGGCTTAGCAAATTTTCGTTTTCCAAATAAGATGACAATTGCTTATGTAGAATTCGTTCAAATATTTTGTCTATTATAGGCAATACCGCAATTGACCGGAACTTACTTAATTCAGTAGCATTTTTCTCCTTAGGTATTGGTACGATTTTAGCAATTGTTAACTTATCAGGATAAGTAGAAGTATCTATAATGGAGTTAAAAATTCTAGAAAGAAAGGGAGATATGAGATCTTTACACTCGAACAGCATTCTTGAGGATATGGCATCACAACCACAACCTTTTGTTAAGTCTAATTCAGAAACAAATTGTTCAATTTCTAAAACAGTGGTATATGAAAAATTGAATATGGTTCGACAATGAGTCAGAGTTCTAAAAGCATTAATAGAATCACCAGGTAAGTATTCACTCTGTTGTTTTAATGTTCTCGGAATTTCCAGAACGTATTGATTGAACAAATCACATGTCTGATTATCGTCTACAATTGCTCCATTAGAATCTTTTATTCTTATTGGGCTTTTAGTCTTTCTACTAAGGTTTTCGTTTAAAAATTTCCACCATTTTTTTTGGTTCTTGTTGGATTTTTTTCCAAATTGCTATAGTAAAAATCATTCATTGACTCTCTATAAGCTTTCTTGATTACATTGCTTATTCTCTTTAACCTTCTATCCAACTCCTCGCTTTTCCGCTTCCTTCTCAACTTCAAAAGTTTATTTTTATACATTATCAGGGATTGTAGATTTTTATTTATCCATGGCGTCAACTTATTTTTTATCATTTGTTTATCAGTCTTTTCTACAGTTGAATCTTTCGAAGCATTAGCGATACATGCTATTAATTGTGAAATGTCTTCTGTTGGATTACCAATTTCATGAAATAATTGCAAACAACTACTTAGGTTATCTCTCGCCTTGTCATAATCACAAATTTTGCGAATACTTTGAGTTTGCACGATATTATATTATGATCTGCTAAATAAGATTCTATTGTATCAATAAAAAGGCTTTCTGCTATATTACTGTAAACGTTATCAATTGATGTACGTGATTCTGGGCGCGTAATTAAAAAATGACAATTTTTATAACCAAAACTCGTTAATATTTTATTTAAATCGCCTGATAATGAGTGGTTTAAGAAATCAATGTTTGAGTCACCTAAAATAATGCTAGGATGCCTTCCATAATTGATTATTAACTCTTCAATAACATGCGAAAATCTTGCCACTGCATTTCTGAGATCTATAAAACGTTGATACACACAGAAAACAGATTCATTGTGGCTACCGAATTTATTACCAACCGAATTGCGATAATGCTAATAACCGATTTTCGGGTTCACGATGATGACAATTCTATTGCCTTAACAGTAAATATTTTATCATAATAGAAAATTTGCAGATGTTATGAAATTTCTGTTGATACAATCGAAAATACAGTTGTTCCACTTAAGACCAATTCGGTTGGCAAATATTTTTTCTGTGTGTAACTTTAAAGACTTCCCATTGATTCTGTGGTTCTCCACTGTAACAGTAATAGTTTTTACAAAATCTTTGCTTCTACACATTTCCACGTTGGATTGATAACAATCTCGAATATAAAGAGACGTTCTACGATAGCTATCATTTCTGCAACAATGCACCACCTTGTAACCAGGAATATTATAAATTTGCAATAGATTAGAACAAAACCATGTCTCCTGAACTGCTATTATACTGGGTAGTTTTTGAAATTCAGAAATCATCTCCTTAAATTTATTAAATTTATCAACAGAAGAAATACTTCTCATATTTACAGAAATAATATTGAAAATAGGGCATTTAATTTTATTAAAAAAGTTATTAAAAGATATAAAATTAGTAAAATGTTTATTGTTCATAAGAAAAACTTTGGACAAAGAAAAAAATGTTTAGCAAAAGAATTTAAGTTTTATATTGCATAAAATACTTATGGTTTTAAGCTGGTGATATCAACATCTTCATCATTGCTATTTACAGCGTCCGGAACAACTGCCGGTAGAAGGTTTGACCTGCGCCTCTGAAGTTTATTTGTTGTTGCTTCCATTAGCATCTCATCAACTTCTTCATTTCTTATTAATCTTGTCTTAGATATTTCGCTTCGTTTGACATAGACTCTTCCATTGTAAGTATAAACAGATTGGTAACCAACCGTTTTTAAAGTTTTTGCATGTTTAAAAACATTAAGTGTTTCCTTACTAAGGTAATCATTTATAAAGATGGATTCAGTTTCTTTTCTTTCCTTAAGCTTTTTCTTCACTTCCATCAGTTTAATTTTAGATTTACTAGATTCAAATTTAACAACCATTGTTTGTTTATCCTTTCCATTAGAATTATTTCCTTTCTTCAAAAAATATGCATTTTCAACTTCGTTTTCATTTATGTTCATACCAACATTTTTTGCAATTTCCACCAATTTGTCAACAGCCTTCATACCATCATTAGCTGTTACACCACTTATTAAGCAATCATTTTTCACTCTTTGATCATTCAATAGTTTAACGGAACCTTTCAGCTCTTTAATTTAATTTTTCAAAATACGATTTTCTTTTTGGACGGCATCAATTTTCTTTTTATTTTCAGCCACCCCTCGTATGATTTCATCAAACTGTTCGGACATAAATGTCAACGAGGCTTGCAGCTGATCGAGCTTATTGTTATTGGTACAAAGTTGTTTTTTATTTCATTTAGTTCTCCTTTCACTGTTACATCTCCTTCATTGCAGTCAATACACACATATTCTTCACTCTCGTTGTTTAACAAGTGATCAAATTGTCTCTTCTTCAAACCAGTACATTGCGGATGGTAAATCTTAGAGCATTTGTCGCATTGTATGTAATCATCATTTTCTTCTTTGATTTCTATTCTACATTTTACACAAATTACTTTTGGTTTTACTGCACTACGACGCTTTTTAGATGCCATACTTCAAATACTTGCTATTCTACGCACTTCAAATTATTAACTGTTCAAGTTATTGTGTGTTAAAACTTTAATACAACCGTGTTTTTTTTTTTTTTAATTATTAAAACCGTATATACGGACGATATAATTTTTGTGGTTTACACTTAAGGGTTGCCAACTCAATTATTAATTTTTAATTTTTAATTTTAATTTTTAATATTTCATTTTTCATTTTTAATTTTTCATTTTCAATTTTCATTTTTAATTTTTCATATTTCGTTTCTCATTTTTAATTATTAATTTGTAATTTTAAATATTTAATATTTATTTTTTAATTTTAATGATAAAAAACATGTGGTAATACTTGCTTAGGCCAATGTGACACGTGCAGTATTAATATACACACAACTGCAATGACTTCAACAATAAGAAGAATTACAACATATACAACATATCTTAAGAAAAACAACAAACAAAAAAATTTTTATTCATATCTCGCGACCTCTTTAAAGGAAATATAAGTGATATTGTCAGATATTTTTTGACAGCAAATAAAGGGTGTGACCGAATAAATTTTTACATATTCAAATGTAGATAACGACGGCTCACTAAACTAACTGGAAACCCCCCAGTTTCGTTTCGTATTCTATGCTGTGTGAAGAATACAAAACCATACAGGTTTAATGCTCAACATTAAAAAAAAATTAAACAAAAAATTTTCTAATTATAGGACAATTTTATATTATATTACTTCTATTTATGACATAGCTATATGGTACGCCCCGGATTCAGTCAATAATTTGTTAATATAATTTTAAAATAACAGAACCCTCGAAAAAACTGGATCTGCACAACCTTCTAGATTTATTGATCGTATAAAAGTTAAAGTTATTAAGAAGGATTTAATAAGAAAACCTAACTTTTCCTTGAGAGATTAAAAAAAAATCTAACAGATCTCCGAATTTGTTGCAATGTGAATTTCAATAGTCCTATAGACTATCATTCTGTTGTCATTACTTAATTATATTTTTCTAATTATCGTACGAAATACAAGGCAGTCGATTTTTTTAATAAATTTGGTTGCAATGTGGTTGCCAATTTAATATGCGTAACTATTATATATAATATAAAAATACATATTTTTTAATATTTTTTACATACATAAATAAGAATTAAGGGACAAAAAATATAAAAATATCTTACATGAAAAAAAAATTGTAATGATACGAATCGTGCGCTTACTAAAATAATTAAAAATTACAAATTTGTACAATATTCATTCAAGTTATAACTAAATAAATGCAACAAAATTTTTAGAAGTTTGAAAATTATATGCCATTGCTAATTGTCAAAAAAAAAAAAAAAAAAATGGAATGACCGCTAGAGCACCCTTGTATTTTCTTAAAGATCAATAAAATATTTAAATTCTGTAAAAATTGTAAACATTAACAGCCGTATTCATAAAAATTAAAGTGTACTTCAAGTAGACTTTATTGTATGTTTTTCATATAAAATTTGTTGATAAAGTCTGCTTGAAGTACACTTTAGTTTTTATGAATACTGCTGTAAGACTTTATTGATTTATAACTCATATAATAAGATTATATATGTAAATTCTTTAAAAAAAAAACTATTAAATGTAGTTTAATTTATTATTTAAATATATTGCCTACAATATTCTGTTTAATTATGTATGATTAAATTAACAATATCATTTTTTTTATTAAATTTCGCTATTTTATTTCAAATAAAAAAAAAATTATAAAACTAAAATAAATACACTATCGGGTGCCCCAATTTACTTCATATCGACTCCATAAATTAAATCTATGTATGTACATAGGGACTATAACTTTTTAAAATTTTTCGAAATTATCAAATTTGGCATACTATAGTCGAATAGGCCATTGAAACCTATGAAGGAATGCGCTTTTACTTTTTCGCTGGCGTCAAAAAAGTTCACGCACCGCCAGCGATGAAGTTTAAAATTCGTATGCAATAAGATGGCGTTCAAATTTATTTAAATAAAATGGAAAACAAAAACAAAACTGCATAAATGTAAAACAAAATATTTTTTGTTTATCATACAAAATTTATAGTTTTTAAGAGAGAGAGAGAAACGCGTCAAAATTTTCTCGTTTATTTGATTTAGAAATGTATGGTAAACAAAAACAATTTTTAGACTTTGTTTTTGTTTTAATGGAAAATTTCACTTCTTCGACGCATTTTCGAGAATAGCCAACAGTGCGTTTCAATATGTCTTTTAAGAAAAGTGTTTAAAAGAAATCCAAAATCTGGGAGAAGCAATTACCCAGATTCCAAAACAGTTAATCAAGGTCTGTAAAAAATAAAAATAGATTTGTTACAATACAGTATAACCCGTTTAATTTCCGAACGCTTAATTACCTTTCACGCTTATTTACCTCGAATTTGAAATCCCGTTTTTTGCTCACTTAATTTACTTTCGCTTAAATACCCAATTCGGGTAATTACCTCAAATATTTTATCCAGAAAATTAAATTTCCATTAAATTTCCTTGGTTTAATTACCCAAAGTACTTATTGGCTCACGATATGGTTTAATGAATAAACAAAGGAGTTTGCTTTAAAAATTATTTCAGATTTTGAACCGAACAGTGGTTGGCTGTGGAGGTGGCAGAGGAGAGAAAACATAAAATTCACAAAGATACACGGAGAAAGTAATGAAAATGATCGTGAATATGCCCCAAATTTTCTGGAAAGTAGCAATTTTTTAATTGTTCAAAATTATACTTCTGAAAATATATTTATTGCTTATGAGAGTGGCCTTTTTATAAAGTTATGCCGAGTGGAACATTAACTCGCAAAAGGGACTCAGTCAAAGGCAATAAATCTCAATAACAACGTCTAACATTATTATTTTTGTGTAACTCTGTGGGCACATACCAAAAAATATTTACAATTTACTTGTTTATGTGATACATATGAATTATTTTTATTGAATAAAATGTTTAAATTATTTTAATAACCCTGCTTTACATATGTTCGGATAATTGCCTTTTTGATGTATTTGAAAGCATTCGTCTAATTGCCTCTTATGAGGTAATTAAACGTGTTAGTTTAAATGCTTTCCCCGCATAATTTGCCAAAAATCTTGTAAATTTTGACGAGGTAATTAACCGAGGATTACTGTATCTAGTGAATTATACACGCGTGTGAAAAGGACGTGTTTTTTAAAAGCTCATCTTATTTATTCCAAATCTAATGTTTTAATACACTGTTTTAAATAATTTTGTACAGAATACAATTTTTTAATAATTCCCGACATCAGTGTGTCATTACTAAAAGCTCTTAAAATTAAATTAAAAATAAAACTGAAATAATTTAGATCTTAAAATAAAACTGAAGCAAACAATCAAAAGCAATAACCAAAACACTAGATAAAACACACACATATAGTGAGAACAATAAATAAATAAACAGTGAGCATAAACAAATGAATAACATAACCAAAATAACAAAATTAAATATTCAAAATAGTAACAATACTGTCGTGAACTAAAACTTTAACGAAAATAAATAAAATAAAAAATATCTCTTGAGTCAACATCTAAAATGGAAACAAGAAGTGAATCGTCCGCTAAAAGAGCAAGAGAAACAAAATAAGAATCAAAACAATACTGTTCTGTCGACAATTGTCCTTGTCCAAAGATTCCACGGTTAACACACGACGACAAAGCATTTTTTCGAGAGTTAATAAGTGAGAGTGAATGCACCACATCCGAAGTAATAAAAAGTTCGATAAGAGAAAGTGAAGAAAAACACTTTGATTTTATAAAAAATTTAATAAAAGAAAGTGAAGAGAGAATTCTCTCTGTAATTGAGAACAAAATTGACAATATAAAGGTCCATATAAATACAATAACTGAAAGAGTCAATAAATTAGAAATGAAAAGTACAGAAGTTATCGAGATAAAAAACGAATTTAATGAATTAAAGAGAAATATATTAAAGCAAGAAAACTCAGTAGTATCTGGTAGTATTCGAATATCTGATGTCTCCTACTATAAAAATGAAGATCTTCATAAAATTTTTGATATTGTGGTGATTAAACAATAATATTCATTATTATAATTTTGTAACTTTGCACTTTTATACTTGTTAATATAAATTAAAAATATATTTTTTTAGTACTAAGAGTTTTCTTTTTTCAAAAAGAGAAAAAAACTTTTATAAAATTTATTATTATTCTAAAAATTAATTGAACAAATATTTCAAAAATAAATTCTTTAATTTTTTTATAAAAAATTTTAGAACCTATTTATTTTAAATTTAATTTAAACATTAAAGTGGTGACCCCGACGAAAAGGATTCAATAATGCCGCTTTTTCAATCCCCATCGAGAGGTGTAGACGACGATGGACAGGCCGCAGCAGGAGATGAAGAAATTGTTCCTGGATTAACTCCTCCAACTCCAATTCGAGGCGTCGTATCGGCAGACCGTCTTATGGATTCTGTTACAACATCGCGGGAGGTCTCGAGAGTATCTGTTAAGGTTCCGCCGTTTTGGAAAACGAATCCGGCCTTATGGTTGAAACAAATTGAAAGCCAATTTATTTTCAGGAATTACGTCAGACGTTACGAAATTTCATAAAATTGTTGGATCTATAGACTCCAATGTTCTCTTCGAAGTCATCGATTTAATTTTGCAACCGCCAACTACTAACATGTATGTGACGCTAAAGCAACAAATTTTAGTAAGATTCTGCGATTCAGAGGAAAAGCGATTAAAGAAACTTCTTCGTGATGTCGAAATCGGTGATAACAAGCCTTCAGCCCTTCTTCGGGATATGGTAACTTTAGCTTCTGGTAAAGTTTCGAATGATCTTCTAAAGTCATTGTGGATGCAGCGCTTACCTAAGCAAATACAAGCCATTTTGTCTTTAAGTAGTGAGTCTCTAGCGCTTATGGCAGATAAGATTGCTGACATATCCGATGCGTGGGAAATAAACTCATTTTCACCGTCATATACAACATACGAGAATCAAAATAGTTTGGAAATGAAGATTGATGCACTAACATTGCACTAACTAAGATTGATGCACTAATTGAATCTCTTACCAATGATCGTGGACGTAATCATTTGCATCAGCAAAGAGGAAGTTCAAAATCTAGACAGACTTCAGCAGGGCAGAAAAATAAAACTTTATGCTGGTACCATTATAAATTTGGAGAAAAAGCATCAACATTTTTGCAGCCTTGTGCATTTTCATCAAAACGAGCCCCCTCATCGGAAAACCGCTAGGCTCCTCGTCCATGGTGACAGATGAGGCTGGCCGAGAGATTTGTCGCCTATATCTTCATGATTACAATTCAAAATTTTAATTTCTTATTGATACCGGTGCCGATGTCTCAGTGTTTCCTGCTACTTCATCGGAACGACTTCAGAATCCTGCTTCATCAGTCAGCAATCAAAACATATGGTGAGAAGTCTCTTTTCTTAGATTTCGGCTTAAGAAAGAAATTTCGATGGTATTTTATAATAGCTAATGTTAATAAGCCCATAATAGGTGCGGTGCACAGGTTATCTCCAGAAAAACTTCAAATTGTCAAGAAATAATTCGAGGATATGGTTAAAAAAGGTATGTGTCCATCAAAAAGTCCTCTTCATCTGGTACAAAAGCCAAATGGAGATTGGCGACCTTCGGGGACTATCGTCGCCTATATGCTGTAACAGTTGCAGACCGTTATCATGTACCTCATATACACGATTTCGGATTTCTTCTAAATGGTATGTCGATATTCAGTAAAATTGATCTAGTAAAAGTGTATCATCAGATACCTGTCGAAAAATCAGATATTGAAAAGACAGCAATTATCACGATCATTGGAGTCTTCGAGATTCCCTGCATGACTTTCGGTTTGTGCAATGCTGCACAAACGTTTCAACGTTTTATAAACAAAGTCATCAGAGGTTTAGATTTTTTCTACGCTTATATAGATGATATACTCATCGCATCTAGCACTCTTGACGAAAATATACAACACTAGAAACAATTATTTAAACGTTTACGGCAATATGGAATCACAATCAACGTCTCAAAGTCTGTATTTGGTTTGTCAGAGGTTCCCCTTCATGGATATTTGGTAACTCCGCTGGGTCTAAAACCTCTCCCATCGCGTGTCCAAGATATTGTCAACAACAAGGAACCCAAAACAGTTAAAGAATTACGCCGTTTTTTGGGTATGATAAACTTCTATCGTCGTTTTATACCTGAAGCTGCAGAACATCAAGCAAAACTTCACGCATTACATTCTGGAAACAAGAAAAATGATAACGGAACAATTCAATGGACTGAAGATCTTAAAGATACGTTTAAAAAGTGTAAAGAAAATCTGTCGAATGCAACACTGCTAACTTATCCTATATTAAATGGCCCAACATCTCTTTGGGTTGATGCTTCTGATACAGGTATGGGCGGCGTACTTCAACAACAAGTTAATGGTGACTGGAAACCAATTGCCTTTTATTCAACGAAATTAAGCCCTACACAATGAGATACAGTGCATATGACCACGAATTGTTGGCTGCTTATTCTGCTCTTAGGCACTATCAATATTTTTTGGAAGGTAGAGAATTTGCTATATATACGGATCACAAACCACTTGTTTACGCATTCAAGCAAAAACCAGAGAAAGCATCTCCACTGCAGTTAAGGCATTTGGACTATATTGGTCAGCACACAGTAGTCGCTGATGCTCTTTCGAGATTAGATATCACTATGCCATCACCAGTAGATTACAAGTTGTTACCTTTTGAAGAAGAACAAGATAGCGAATTAAAATCGATAATGCAATCACGAGAAACCAGTCTACAACTTAAAAAAATATTCCTGGGTCTGAATCCGATATCACACCTTCGTTTCGTAAAAATATATTCAATACCCGTCATGGACTATCTCACCCAGAAAGTGCAACAACAACTGAGTTATTAAAAAGTCGATTTGTTTGGCCATCAATTTCGAAGGATGTTCGAGAATGGACAAGAAGTTGCAATGTGTATCAAAAATCCAAAGTTATTCAACATGTCCAAAGCCCTCTAGGTGACTTTGAGCTACCAAAGCAACGTTTGAAATACATCAGCATCGACATCGTGGGACCACTTCCAGTGGGTAAAGGTTACAGGTATATTCATACTTGTATAGATCGCTTCACAAAATGGACAGAAGCTATACCACTTGAAGACATTACTGCAGAAGCTGTTGCCTCCGCTTTCCTATCAGGATGGATTTCACGGTATGGTACACCACTACAAGTGACTACCGATCAAAGTCGACAGTTCGAGTCGAATTTGTTTCGAGAGTTTACGAAATTGCTTGGTATAAATGTGACTCATACTACACCCTTTCACCCACAGGCAAATGGACGAATCGAAAGATGACATCGCGCTATGAAAGCAGCAATTAAGTGTTACAAAAATCAAAATTGGATAGAAGCATTGCCTGTAGTAATGATTGGTTTGCATTCAGCAGTTATTTGAGACATTGGAGCTAAACCTGCGGAAATGGTTTTCGGTACAAATCTTCGACTTCCTGGAGAATTATTTGGTTATATAAATAACTCAAGTTTTTCTAATGACTGGATTGATCAGTTTCGTGAGAAAATGAGACATTCTAAAGCTACTCCTAGATTACTTCATTGTCACAATAACTCTTATGTACCATCGAATTTGCGGGACTGCTCGCACGTATTCGTCAGATGCGATGCAGTAAGAAAACGACTTCAACAACCTGATGATGGTCCGTATAAAGTAATATCAAGAACAAAAAATATTTAAAATATTGATATGTGGAAAAGAGAAGATCATTTCCATTGATCGTTTAAAACCTGCGATTTTATACCATGATACTGATACCACTGAGTCGAATGCAAAAACATTAAAACTAGTTGATGAACAAGGATTAAAACTCAGATCGGGTCGAAGAGTAACATTTGTACCAAATGTTTAGTACTGTCGTTTTCACTGGAAAGGGGGTACTGTGGTGATTAAACAATATTATTCATTATTATAATTTTTTAACGTTGTACTTTTATACTTGTTAATATAAATCTATATATATAAAATTCATTTTCTGTTTGTTTGTTTGTTTGACCGCTATACAAATTTTTATTTTTCAATGCATTTCTCTGAAATTTGGTGCACACGATCCCTATACTACAGGGAAGGTCACCGTATACTTCTTACCGGCCACGTCCACTTTTACGCCCACTTTTTCCATATAATTCCTTTTCTGTTTTTGGTATATTTGTTCGCTATACAAACTTTTAATTTTCAACGGATTTCTCTGAAGTTTGGTACGCACGATCTCTGTACTCCAGGGAAGGTCGCCATATAGTTTTCCGGCCACGCCTTCTTTTACGCCCACTTTTTATATAAAATTCATTTTTTGTTGTTTGGTGTATTTGCTCGCTACACAGATTTTTAATTTTTCAACGGATTTTTCTGTAATTTGGTACACACGGAAATAACTTCACGATAAACAAATTCCCAAAATTTAAAAAAATGTCCCCAAAAGACATGAACAAATTCCGCAATTTTTCTAAAAACTAAATAAAAAAAATGAACTTACTCCCCAAATTCATTCTTACATTTTTAAAATATTTTTATTTCATGAATTTTTTTTAATATTTATTTAAGTGAAAATTTTGCATACTGCTCTCAATATCTTTCCTGCAATAAACACATTTAATATCTATATTCTTTTCAATAGCATCATTTCGGTGCGCGGACGCGGACGCGACGCGATCGCGGAACACAGTTCAGCTAAAATACCGCAATGATTTGAAAAATATATTTTGGCGATTAAAATAAGTTGACAACAACTGCGCGGCAGCACGGGTGTGGTTGCCAAATGCGTGGACGCGAACGCGACGTGCTCTCGGAACACAGCTCAGTGAAAAGTATTATGATAAATTTGCAAACGATTCAGTTATATTTGATGTTAACGAAATAAATAAACTTAAAAAAAAAAACTTAAAACGGTTTCGCAGCTTATTTTTGAAGCATTTTTGCTGTAGCGTCTTATAAAAAAACTTCTAAGCGCCCCGGTAGGTGAGTAAGTAGCGTGCTCGCCTATTATACAGGGGTCGTGGGTTCGAGAGGCTTTGGTCTGTCGCTGCAAAAACCAGCCAAATGGTCTCTGTCGACCGGCTTATCCCTGGACACAAATTAGGATACAAATTTACTTTGAATTGTAATTAATATAAATAAATAAATAAAAAAAACTACTGAAGTAAAAAATCATAAAATTTTAAATTGAAATAAAAAATGAATTTACTCCCCAAAAACGTAAACGTTGGGGAATTTTGTCATCATGAACAAATCCCCAATCCCATACAAAGTTTTGGGGAGAAAGTTAATTTTTTTTTTTTTTGGAATTTGTTCAGTGGGGACTAAGTACTCAGCGCCTGGTAAGCATAGTGAAGCAATTATCAAGCCAAAGGCCTTTGGATCCCGGGCAAGACCGGGTAAAAACAGGCAGTTATAAATATATTTTTATTTAGTTATGAGATTTCTGTTTTCAAAAAGAAAAAAAAAATTATTATTATTCTAAAAATTAATTGAACAAATATTTCAAAAATAAATTCTTTAATTTTTTATAAAAAAGTGTTGAACTTGAACCTATTTATTTTAAATTTAATTTAAACACTAAAATATCATATGTGGTAGCTTGAATATACTTTCGCCACAAATAGAAAATATAGACTAAAAAAGATTTACAAAAACAGTAAACCCTATAAACCTACGGATGAGGTTATAGTGGCAAAATAAAATTCCCCGTATAAAAATAACTTTATTCTAAAAACAATTGCTAAATACCGTCGTAATAATAACAAATCTTTGCGTTTACATCAGGCTGGTTTTCAAAGCGATGAACCGATTTATTTAAATGAAAATCTTGCACCATATTTAAAGATGCGCTAATTATGAGAAAACTTAAACAGATCCAAACCACATTTACTCTGCGAGGTCTCGTTTATGTAAAAAAAATTAAACTCAGATGACACAATTCTAGTAGAATTTTCTGATCTGAAAGAGCTTTTTCTTGAATAATAAACATAAACCATTAATCAACTTTGATTTTATAAATGCTATACATATATGGGGGGTTTCATGTCAAGTGCACCAACTTTTGAAACCGATCTCTTCCGATCGGGGTGAAATTTGCACCATGGTTAGTCCTATTGGATAGTAGTTTAGACACAATTTTTCAACAAGATCGGTCCAGATCTCTCTGAGTTAGAGGGGATCAAAATTTGACATTTTGGCCAAACAGGTGTTTTTTCTTATCCATGTAACTTATTACCTATTGTTCTTAGAAAATTTTCGCCCAAAGAGTTTAGATAGCTATTTCTTCAATATTTCGGAAAAAAATACTTTAAAAAAAAAATTTGTAGACTTTTTGTAGACTTTTTTTTTTTGCTAAATTAAAGCATTTTTGGCTTTTTTTTCAAAAAGGGCATTTTTTTTTTTCATAAGAAAGCTTAGGATTTTTCCTTTAAGAGCTTTTTGGTCGCTTAGTGGGATGGGAGTGGGATATCTATCAAAATAAATGTTTTGTAACTCAAGACAACGGTTTTTCAATTTTTCACAAATGCACTATTTTGAATTTTTCCTATTTGTGTGAAAAACCTTACAAATAAAACTTATTCTGAGAAACTAGACAAATTAACCTTTCCGAAGGTATGTAACATACCTTCATAACATAACAGAAGAGAATGGTTATCTGTAACCTGAAAGAGTTATTTGCAACATTTCAATCTGAACACGAGGATGTTAGAATTGGCTTCACGAAATTAACCCAAATGAGGCCAAAACATTGCGTTTTGACAGAAAGCAGCGGAACTCACACAGTATGCGTTTGCATTTACCATGAAAATGTTAAACTGATGTTGAAGGAAATCAACTTAAAGTATTTAACAGATGATTCGGCAGAAGATTTACACGATTACCGCGATTGCCTTAAAATGACTATGTGTCCTAATGCAACAACTTCTTGCCACTTAGGTGAATGTACCAATTGCCTGAAAACCACATTCATCAAAGAAAATTTAATCACTCTTTAGATCGAGAATATATAGAGGAGGTCAAATTTGATTCTTGGATTCAGACTGACAGATGCACATTGAAAACAATCATTTTAAATGTGGATGATTTTGTGGAAGAAATGTGTACAGGATTGCTAAACTTGAGAAACCATGACTTTTCAGTCAAAGAGCAATGGTCATTCTTCAAGGATTTGAAGATACATTTGAAGTCTGGTGAATTCGTTATTTCATATGATTTCGCAGAAAACTATAAATATGTTATTCAGGATACCATACAAGCATTCCACTTCAATAACGACCAAGCAACTATATTCACAGTAGTTATTTACTACATGAAAGATGAAAAACTGGAACACAAAAGTATGGCAATTATATCCGACGATTTAAAACATGATACCGTTGCAGTTTATGAGTACCAGAAGAGAATACTAAAATTTCTAAAATCTAAATTTACAGTAAAGAAGGTATACTACGTTTCGGACGGAGCTCGTCAACATTTTAAAAACAAAAGTAGCTTGGCAAATCTTATGGCCCATGAAAAAGATTTTGGAATGCCAGCTGAGTGGCATTTTCATCCTACTGCTCATGGTAAAGGAGCATGTGATGGTATTGGAGCAAACGTTAAAAAAATGCAGCGAAGTATAGCCTCCAGTGCTCTCATCAAGATCGCATCTTAGATGCGACTGCTTTATTCCATTGGGCAAAGAGTTATTGTAAAGAAACTAAAATAGTTTTTAGTAGCAAAGAGGATCATCAGGAAACATTGAAAACAGTGGAGAGCAGATTCGATGCTGCGGTAACAATCGATGGCACCGCTCAATACCATGCTTTTATACAGCTGAACCTAGTAACGCCAAGAAAGGATTGACAAAAAAACGCAGTAAATAAAGGCGACAAAAAAGCTTGATGAAAGACTGGGTATTTAAAAATTTACAAGACTTAAATACTTCAGCAGCTACAATAAATTAAGTATGAAAATAGTTATGATATAAATGGATCTAATGCAATTAAGATTAAATTTTAATAAATTATTTATCTTTTTATTTTTAATATTATTATTATTTTACATTGATTTAATTATTATTAAAAATAAATAAAAAATAATAATTTTTCAACATTTCTATAGAAAAAAAGCGATTTTTTCCTGAGGTTAACATATTCTGGGTATTACAGTATCGAGGGTATAAAATTTTAGTTAGGTATGTTATATACCTTCGGAAAGTTTAGTTTGTCTAGTTTCTCAGTATAAGTTTTATTTGTAAGGTTTTAGACACAAATAGGAAAAAATTCAAAATAGTGCATTTGTGAAAAATTGAAAAATCGTTGTCTTGAGTTACAAAACATTTATTTTGATAGATATCCCACTCCCATCCCACTAAGCGACCAAAAAGTCTTAAAGGAAAAATCCTAAGCTTTCTTATGAAAAAAAAAAAAAAAAAAATGCCCTTTTTGAAAAAAAAGCCAAAAATGCTTTAATTTAGCAAAAAAAAAAAGTCTACAAATTTTTTTTAAAGTATTTTTTTCGAAATATTGAAGAAATAGCTATCTAAACTCTTTGGGAGAAAATTTTCTAAGAACAATAGGTAATAAGTTACATGGATGAGAAAAAACACCTGTTTGGCCACAATGTCAAATTTTGATCCCCTTTAACTCAGAGAGATCTGGACCGATCTTGTTGAAAAATTGTGTTTAAACTACTATCCAATAGGACGATCGGAAGACATCGGTTTCAAAAGTTGGTGGACTTGACATGAAACCCCCGTATTACTATTGTTTAACAAATCTTATTGCTTACTGCTCATTTTGCATATCGTTAGCTTAACATGAAATTGTGCTAAGTCAATTTTTTTGAAAAATGAGATTTTGATGCAGTCTTAGAAATAAATTCAAAGTACACAGTTTAAAAAAAAAAATTATGAATGTGAACAATTTTTACCTGATGTTGGCAATGATGTGTAAATGTGCTAACTTTACGACTGTCAAAGAAATTCCGCTAAGTCAGATGTTATTGTATTGTATCGCGCCCTTTTTTACAAAACAATAATATCCACTTGCGCTTCTTGTTTTTCGTGAGCTTTATTTGTGCAAAATAAATATTATTTGTGTTTTATTTTAAACGAAAAAGGTAATAAATGACTTTAATGACTTAATTAAACGAAGAATTAAATAAAAACAAAACAATTTCTTAGCAGATTTTCATGGATTTGCACGACAATAACAACGTTACAGCACAATCACTTCAGTGCATCGATGATGCGTCTTTTGGAATAGAATCTGACGATGGTGTGGATGGTTTGGTTCCTTATGGCTTCAACAGTGACTCTGACAATTCCTTTGATATGCCAGTGAGAAATAAAAAACGCAAAAAGAGAGCGCAGGTGGAGAACAATACATGGCTCGTTGCAAAAACTAAAAACAGAAGAGAATGTGGAAAAAGCTAATGGGGAAGAAAAAAGAAAGTGACGTGTGGAATTATAAAAAAATAAAAGTTGCACGAGCCATAAAGGCAAGATGTAAGTGTGCTCAAACATGTGATACTGCTACCATGAAATGTGCATTGGTGACTGATGCTCAACGACAGCAGATATTCAAAACGTTTTGGAAGATGGATTGGAAACAAAAAAAAGTTTATGTGAATACATTAGTGCAAACGACTAAACCATCCAATCCTCGAAATAGAACAAATCCTAATGCGTCTAGAAGAGTGCAAACTTTGAAATATCACTTGAAAGTGGATGGTAAAAATTTGCGCGTATGTAGAATTTTTTTTTTAAATACCTTGTGCATAGGTAGATGCTCAGTGCTTAGTTGGGTGAATAAACCCGTGACTGCACATAATAATGTCATGAGAAATTTTGAAAACAACATTTCAGAAGAAAAACAAGACATGAACTTATTTTTTGATTCTCTGCCAGTAATGGAGTCTCATTACTGTCGTGCTGTCACGCAAAAAAATATCTATTACCGGAATGGCGTTCTAAGCAAATGCTTTATGATTTTTATTCAAAAGATTGGTGCGCAACTCACAACGTCCGGCCACTTTCCTTACGTACGTATTATTCGGTATTTGAGAGCAGAAATCTTGATTATATTTTATAGTGATGGATGTGGTTACCAAAGCCGCAATTGTGTAATGAGTAACGCACTTCTAAATACTGCTATTAAGCACAACATTGTGATAGAGCAGAAAATACTGGAGCCTGGGCATACGCAGATGGAGGCCGATAGTGTCCACTCTACCATAGAGCGTGCTATGAAGAATAAAAATATCGATGTTCCTGCCGAATATATCGGAATATGTAACGCAGCAAGAAAAAAGCCTATGCCATACGATGTGACTTATTTGACACATGATTTTTTTTAAAAATTTAACAATATTGAATTCTGTAAAAGTATTCGTCCTGGACGTACCAAAGGTGATGCCAAAGTCACAGACATACGTGCATTAGAATATACACCAAATCGAGAAATTTTTTTTTAAATTACGGTTCACCACTTTATGGAAAACTCTGCCGCAAAGAATTGATCAAAAAATAGTTGCTTTAAAGTGGTGCAATTTAGAACAACTGTACCAAAACAGAATACCAATTAAACGTAAGAAATACGAAGATCTACAATACTTGAAACTTACTTTGCCTAAGGACCATCATCAATTTTATGATGATTTGCTTTTCGAATAATTAAATTTTTACTGATTTTTTTATATAACTTTTACTAGCAGCAGGAGTAAGACTGCAAAATTGTTATTTGTGATAATTTTTATATAATTTTTAGATTGTTTTTATAAATAATTAACTAAGAATAATTAAATAGCAGCAATGAAATAAGACTGCATATAATTTGTGATCAATGTTAACAAATAAACAAGTACCTTTTTATTTTTGAAACTAAATTGCTTTAATTTTATTTATTAATACTATGAGGAAATAAGTTTAGTAAAATGTGCTAAGTCAGAAAAAAAAAAAATTACGTAAGAAAAACTGCTAACTCAATAAAAAGCTGATAGGGGTAAAATGCATGTTTTTTTTTTAGTTTTTTTTTGTCCTTTGCGTTGAGTAGTTATGACATTGACGTTACTGCATTTACAGTTTAATAAAATAATGTTTTATTTAAAAGTTAATGTCATTATGATAAGTATATCATATGAACAAGTTGGCTCCACAGATGGTAATTATAACATGGTACGTATCCTGGCTAATCATAGACAGGGTTTCAGTATTTGTCATCTAAATGCACAAAGTTTATGCAATAAACTTGATGAGTTTGTCTTTTATTTGAAAACTCGGGTGTTGACGCTATATGTGTTTCTGAGGCATGGTTCTGTGATAATGTTAGCGACAATATCTATGAACTGAAGGGGTACTGTGTTTTTCGTTCTGATAGAAGTGGTCATGCTGGTGGTGTCGCAATTTATATAAAAAAGAACTAGAGGACCCCTGCTGCTCCGCAGCATTATATTATCTTATATTAATTTTTATAATATAATACCAAAATTTGCCAAGAGAAGTTAACGTACAGTAATGCCAAAATATGCCAAGAGAAGTTAACGTACAGTAATACCAAAATTTGCCAAGAGAAGTCAACGTACAGTAATACCAAATTTTGCCAAGAGAAGTCAACGTACAGTAAAAGCAAAGTTGATTCTCCACGCATAACTTTCCTCAAACCCAACGAATTTAAGCAGTTAATAGCTCAAAAGAAGGAGCTTGATCCACTGAGTGTTCTTAGACCTATGTCAACAGCCTACGTTAATTAGAACTCTAGTTATAGAGGTTTGAGAGAAGAAAAATATTGAAAAAAAGTTTATTCATAAATTCTTTTAATATATACTAGAGGACCCCTGCTGCTCCGCAGCATTATATTATATTATATTAATTATACCCTATACCACTATGTGGTTTGGGTATAATGACTTTGTGCTGCTGTTTGTAACAACCAAAAATATTTGACCTAGACCTATCTTTAATTATACCGATCGAATCAGAATCACTTTCTGAGTTGATTTAACAATGTCCGTCCGTCCGTCCGTCCGTCCGTCCGTCCGTCTGTGTGTCCATGTAAAGCTTGTAATCAAACTGCAGGTCGCAAATATAAATATATTTTGATGAAATTTGGTATATAAGCTTTTATCGGCAATGGGATGAAGCTATTGAAATTGGTGAGAATCGGTCCATGTTCAGACCTAGCCCCCATACAAATTACCCATATGAAATCGACATAAATGTCCATAAGATCCAAATTGTCATATAGATCTTACTCAAATTGGGTTTGTATGCGTTCATTACATCCACTAATGAGTAGTCCAAAAATGATCCCTTTGACCCCATATAGAGCTGCTTCCCGATCTTCACTTAAATCTATTAAAAACAAAAATATTGCACTGATTCTTCTCAAATTTTGTTTGTATATATTTTTGCAAAATACAAGAGACTTTACCAAACATGATCAGGATCGGTCCATTTCTGGACCGAGTCCCTTTATAGATATAGCATCCGATATGAACTTTTTCATATCTGCAGCCAAAAAAATTAATAAAAATCCCACTCAAATTTGGTTTTTGCTTATTTTCAATGTCCAGTTAGTTGGGCCTAAGAGATAGGGTTTCTAAACGCATGGTATAGGGTATCGTATAGTCGGTCTAGACCGACTATAATTTTCTTACTTGTTTTTATAATATAATACCAAAATTTGCCAAGAGAAGTTAACGTACAGTAATGCCAAAATATGCCAAGAGAAGTTAACGTACAGGAAAAGTAAAGTTGATTGTCCACGCATAACTTTCCTCAAACCCAACGAATTTGCCAAGAGAAGTTAACGTACAGTAATGCCAAAATATGCCAAGATAAGTTAACGTCCAGTAAAAGTAAAGTTGATTCTCCACGCATAACTTTCCTCAAACCCAACGAATTTAAGCAGTTAATACCTCAAAAGAAGGAGCTTGATCCACTGAGTGTTCTTAGACCTACGTTAATTAAAACTCTATTTATAGAGGTTTGAGAGAAGAAAAATATTGAAAAAATCTTGAATGCAAAGTTTATTAATAAATTCTTTTAATATATAAGGTAGCTAATGACGTGGAATATGTTTTAATAGACGTAAATTGTCGTGGCGATAAACTTCTTCTTGGACGTGTATACAGTCCATATAAACGGATAAAGTTTGACAGTCTTATCATGAAGCTGGAGCTTTCATCAATGTCATACTCCGAAGTCATTATATCAGGTGATTTCAATAACAATCTTTTCGATGACTCAAATCTTACCACTATAATGTCGATGTTGAAATTGTCAGCTGTCCACATAACGAAACCTACACACTTCACGTCAACAAATAGCACTTTGCTTGATCTTTTCTTTACCAGTAATGAAAGTAAAGTCCTTAATTATAATCAGTTAGCTGCACCAGCATTCTCGAAGCACGATCTACTCATTTTATCAGACGATTTTGCAATAAAAAACCCTGCCCCAAACATTTACTTATTGTGATTTTAATAATATTGATATCCTGGCTTTGGGATATGATCTTTGCTCTACTCAATGGGATCAAATTTTCTATTTACCGACTGTTGGAGTACAACTGTCATTTCTTACAACACGCCTTGGTTTACAATGGAAACCAAGATGCTAATAGAACACCGTGATAATATGTATAAGAAGTGGAAACGTTACAAAATATCAGAATATCACGACGAATATAAGATGGGTAGGAAAGTGGTTGTTTCCAAAATAAGGCATGATGTATTTCTATTATTTTAACAAATTTAATACAGCTATTGGAAGTAAAAAAAAACCTGGAAACAAATACGCGAAAGTGGAGTAACTAATTAATCAATGAATGTTGACATTAATGCGTTAAATGAATCTTTTGTAAATATTCCTCTACCAGCCGTAAATAACGAATTCTATGATGATTGTTTATCTAACAATCCAAACATTGCAAAATTTAATTTTCAATGTGTAACACTAACAGAGGTAGTTCAAAGTTTCAATGCTATTAAATCGAATGCAGTGGGCCTTGATAATATACACCCCAGATTTATAAAAATGATTTTGCCATGGATTGTCGGTTTCATAATGTACTTGTTTAACTCAATAATCACTACTAGCATCTTTCCAAAGGAGTGGAAACATGCCAAAACTATACCAGTGCCAAAAACAGATAACGAATACCGCCCGATTGCAATTCTTCCATATCTCTCAAAAGTTTTCGAGCACCTTTTACACAGAGAAATCTTAGGTATTTAAACGACAACAACTTACAGAGCGTCAATCCGGTTTCAGACCGCAACACAGCTGTATAACAGCTTTATCTGAAGTAGTTGAGGAGATAAGAAGCAACATGGATGATGGAAAAATATCTTTTTTGGTTTTATTGGACCACTCAAAGGCATTTGACACGGCGCACCACTCAATTTTATGCAAACTGAAGAAGGTTTTTAACTTAGCTGCATTAGCAGTTAAACTCATGTTTTCATATCTCACAAGCAGATCCCAATCTGTTGCTAATGGTAGCTCCATCTCAAACTCACTGCAAGTTATAAGAGGGGTACCACAGGGCTCAATACTTGCACCACTACACTATCAACGATTCAATTATTTCCAAAACTCTAGAACTAAATTATGATCTCAAACGTATTCTAAATTGGGCAACGGCAAATGGTCTACGACTTAATCCAAATAAATCTAAGTGTATTATATTAAAGAAGAAAGTGATGAATTTGGTGAATGAGATTAATGTGTTCCTTGGGGCCCTAAAATTGACATCGTGGACTCTGTAAAAAATCTCGGTGTTGTGTTTAATGGAACTCTGACTTGGGCAGATCATGTTAATCAATCCTGTGGCAGAATTTATAGTATGTTAAGAAGCTTATGGTTACCACAGCACTTTACTCCACCGAAAATAAGATTGCTACTTGCTAAAATATATCTTTTGCCAACATTACTGTATGCATTTGAGGTTTTCACAGGTTGCAACTCTAGGGATAACAGGAAACTAACTGTAACATTCAACAACATTAATCGTTATACCTTTGGATTAAGAATATTTGATCATGTATCCCAATACTCGTGTCATGTCTTACACATGTCTTTTGACAACTATATTAAATTCAAGAACATTATATCCATATATATAAAAACGTTGGTGCATTTGTTTGTAACGAATGATCTCCGGAACCATAAGAGATGTCGAGGTAGGATTTGCATTATAGGTTCGGTTCGAGCTCTTCTGTGTTTTTTTTAGTTTTAACCCTCTAGCTGGCGTTGGGGTCAAGTTATAAACAAAATTCTTATTTTCAGCGCGATTTGACTGCAATACAGAATTTATGTATCTTTCGTCATAAGAAATTTTTGTATGTATAAATGGACCCGATAGGTGGGCTGGGGTAAAGTTATTTCGAATATTCTTATTTATGGTGCGATTTTAATTAAACTAAGAATGTACATATATGTATGTTAGATGATGCCAAACATTTTTTTATTGGACTCGGTAGATGGCGCTGTCGTTCGAAAAATAATGAGTTGTCAAATTTATATAAATTTTATAAGTTACAAAATTCACAAACGTTTTTATATATAAATATTCTAACCAAAAAGGAAGGAAAAAGCCGCTACATTATTGCATGGTGGTCGTACAGCTCATACAGCACTCAAATCACCGTTAAACTTACAAAAAAATGAGAATGCTGTCTGTAATATCAAAAAACATTCCGGTTTGGCAAAAGTTCTGCAAAAATGCAGTATTCTTATTTGGGATGAATGTACCATGGCTCACAAACATTCCTTAAAAGCATTACATAGAACTTTAAAAGATTTGAAAGGCAATGAAAGACTTTTTGGTGGAGCTCTCATTTCAATATCTGGAGATCTTCGTCAAACATTTTATACAGATTCTAACTAAAATCAAAAATTCATTGAGGGCAAAACAACGTTTGCCGGGTCCAGCTAGTTTCTATATAAAATTACTATAACAAAGGCTCCAAAATATCTTTTTGAACGATTAAAGTTCGAAAGATCTTCCAGAGGGAATCGAATAATTCAATTTAAATACCGGGACCATGCCTCTGGATGTTAATTTTTTATTCCAACTACTCGTCTCTGCAACCACCTTCCTAATGTTATGCAAAATACAAGCAACGCAATAAGGTTTAGAAAATTAGTATACCAATACTTTAATTGATTTTATTTGATTTTTTTAATGTTTTTAAATTGTAACTTATAATATTTTAAATTGAGATTAAAATTTACTGATGTTAAATACAAAGTATAGCTTATCTGATTCCATTACTTTAATTTATAAGATATTGTGTCCTGTTGTAATGGAAAATTACATTTAATAAATACATACAAATAAATACAAACTTAAGGCCCATTTACACGATACCACTCAGTCGTATGATTTTTCGAAATAAAAATCCGATGAAATTCATCGGACTGTCATAAAGACGTACCGACATTATTTTTGCATACTTAGGCCATTTACACTATCACACTCAAGTCTTATGAAAACAGCTGTTTAGAATAACAAGCAAATTTATTTTGAAATTTATATTTTATTTCCACTTTCTTTGTTTTTGTTTACCTTTTTATTTAATATTACCAAAAAAAACAACTCTGGTCCGATGAAAATGGGAAGTTTTTAGAAATGTTTCTAAAACCATCGGACTTCGAAAATAAAATCCTACAGACTGCCAATTTCATAACATAAGCTTTCTAAATGATACTACTTTTTCATAATACTCGAATTTTTGACAGGTCGTATTACAAAGTGCGATAGTGTAAACTGGCCTTTACTAGAAGATCAGTGGAAAGAAAAGTGGAAAACTTAATTCAAGTTTATTGTAAACATTCACGAAAGCAAAAAAGTGGCGTTAATTTTAAAGACATTTTTAATATAACTAACGAAGTAGCAGATTTCAAATCTGAAGATTTAGATTTCGAATCAAAAGAAATAGATATTCAATCATTATCAAGTTACGAATTTGAAGACAACTATTCCTCATCAGAATCAGATAATTATATGAGTACAAGAAACGCTGCAACAATTTATGAGGAATTGGCTTACTCTGGAGTTAAAATTTTCCACATCTTCGCAACCAGCCATATATAAGGCAGTTACGAAATTAGCTGAACAAAAGGAAGAGTTATTAAAAAATCAGTAAAAAGAAGAAAATTTGTGTCTGCACTTTGATGGCAAAAAAATTAATGGTAAAGAGGTTCAGATGGTAGTTTTAAAATATGAAAGTAAAGAAATCTAACTAAGGATACTAGTTTTAGATGATAGAAAAGCCGATTCTATATCTTAAGCAATCAAAGATATTATTATAATTGCAAAACTATTTTAAAACAATTATACTGAATACGCCGCAATATATTGGTTGTCAAAACCATATTTTAGATTTAATATTAAGGCACGTAATGGATGAGTTGCTCGGAGGAATAACTTCATCAAGCAAAGGTATACCCAAAATAAAGAAAAAATTTACACCAAAAACATATAGTGGCATGATGATATGCAGTATTTTTTTGAATTGGGAAATACATTCAGATATTCTCAAAAAACCAAAAGTTTTCATTTATAAAATGTAAAACTATTCCGCCAATCAGCAATGCACGATGGAATTCGAGGGCCATCCTTGCACTTTTCGCATTTATACTAATAGCAAAATATGTCCGAGTTATACCCAATTCGTGAGTTTATTTGCGTTCAATGGACAGTGGGTGAAACGCTCAATCTAGCGGATTTAAATTAATATACCGGCTGTTTCTTATCCGATCGGCACCATACTTTCAGGAATAGTTTTTTTATATATCGCCTAATATATTTATCGGAACACTATAATCCAAAATTTCGATGTTTTGATACGACTTAAATTTAAATATATTGTACTCATATTTGAATATTTCTAATTTTTTTATTTGTATTTTTATTTTAAAACTTTTTTATTTAAATTTAGTAAATCTTTATAATATAAACAAAAAACGGGTTGTGTCAAAAACGGTGGATTCTGGTACCTAAAAGGGTGTAGAAACTTTATATGCGTTTTTTCTCAAAACATAATTTTCACACACTAGGTCCCTTTTCTCGGAGAAGGTCACATATATACAAATAATAATAATATAAACTGTTAATAGAAATTACTCAGAATCTGAGCTATCAATGTATGAACATGGATCCTGCAGTTCAGCACAAGAAAGATTTGTAACTTCTTTGTCTAATACAATATTTTTTTGGAAGACCTGGAAGTAGATTTAGACAAAGATGATATAAAGGGATCTGAGTAGTACATGCAGCAGGTCCTTCATTGTATGCTGTCGAGAAGTTTTACGTGTGTGATGCAAGCGAAAATTTCGGACGTCTTTATTTCTAGCCTCAAGTGCTTCTTCCGACGTCATGCCAATTGGTAGCACAACATTATTTATAATTTCTGCCCCATGAATTAAATTTTGTAAATAGAATAGGCATGTAAAACCATGGATATTCATTACCAAATAATTGAGCTGTTTCAAATGCGTATTGCCGAAAAGCATCTGGATTAACATCGTATCCACAAGCCATAGCACGCAAAATTACGCTTAATCTTATAATAATATCTTCACTAACGCCAGTTGGGCAGCCAAATTGGGTTGTTGAAAGAACCTTCGAGCTGTGTTGCCATTATTTGTATTGCCACAACCAGCCATTGGTATATCCGCTAGTAACGACATTTTCTTTCTTAGCTCGGTTTATATGCCTACTTTCCTTTTTTCAACTATAGCTTTATTGGAACCACGGATCTGCCACTTTTTAATGAGAAGCCTGTATTAAATATATATGACACATTCAAAACAGCGAGTCCACGTGAAGAGTGGATAAGCCATACTGGAAAAAATTTTCATTTACTGGTAGATTTTGGATCACATTCAGATCGTTCATCATTATCGGTGTGGCTTTACAAATTCCACACGTCTGTGATGATGTTGCCACAATAGTACTAAATACTTTTCCATCTGTCATTGTCATGTAGAACTGATGATGAACTTGGAATGTGCCTAGACTTGTTGGTCTAATATTTGATATTTGAGTTTCAATACTCTCAACATCGGTATTGACCACGTTGAATGTTTCCTTCTGACAACTAATTTTGATTGGTCTGCAGAAGCGAGTTGAGGAAGGTCGCAAATTTTTCCAAATAATGTTGGATCCGAATTGCACTTGCAATGGTACAATGCAAACCGTAAACATATGCTCATCGATCCCCATTTATAATTTGCAACTAATTTTTCATTTCCACTGGTACTGAATTTTTTAAATAAATCACGGTGTTCTGCAATTATCCTAGCAACAGTGTGGTCCACCAAGCTCTGCAGGGGCACTTCAGCAGACGACTCTGTCACCAATAATCCACTAGGATAGCACCTTTGCTAATGCAGCCTGCATTAATTTGTACGAGTGTTTCGTATAACCCCAATCAACATAAAGAGGCAAGGCGTCTTCTGGAGTATATTTAACAGGTAGTAGGCTCTCAGATTCAATACTTTTTTTAATTTTTGCAGCCACGATATCATTTTAATCCAACATTGAAATTACCTTGGATGCAGTTCCTTTTCCAGTCCAGTAAGGACTAGATCGAGTTGCCGCAATTAGCTCGCTGCAAGAAGATTCATTTATTAATGAATATACTTTATGGACTTGACTTTTTACACTATAAGTTGAAAACTCCTTTACCGGTCGTCCAACTTGTGCAGAAGTTATTGGAGCAATTAACTCAAGGTCTCCTTCTAACCATTCCTTTTTTCTTTTTTCAAAATAAGGTAATCTCCTATGGCAATCTTTCCATTTTTCCACTAACTTGAAAATAAAAATTCCTAATTCATTATGATTAGTTTTATCAATTATGTTACTGAATATTTAGTTTTTTACTGCCGAAAATTTTTTAGACGGAACAGTTTCGTTATACCATATTTAAAAACTTCTCTTTTTGAAACTGACATGGTACCTACAAAATGGAATAAAAATGATAGTCGCAAAAAGTGGCAAAAGATGTTGACCGTTTTACATTCCCAAGAAACAGTACAAACAAAAAATATAAGATATGGAGCGGACACTTTTGGACAACAAAGGATCTGTTCTACAGAATTTCACTAAATGACATTCAACGGAGGACACATCGAAGGCTATTTTCTACTGATATTTGTAACAACAATATATAAAACAAAAGCCACAAACACTTTTTTTTTTTCTTTAATACATACCACAAACTTAAAAAAATCACTTTACTTGACATATATGAAAATACTTTTATTGGTTATAGCCATAATGTACATGTGTTCAGGCTCGTACATGGTTTGGACACGTTTTCAGTTAGCTGTATCACGAGCGTTAAAGTTGCGAAAGAAAACGGATTGTGGTAGGAAATATTCAATGAAAACACGACAACTTATCATTATGTTCCTAATCCACTTTATCTTCACTTTTACAGAAGGAACAACATATTTGCAAATTGATGCCAACAATAAAAGAAATGGCGTTTCAATATTATATATAAACATTTAGAAGATATAAATATTTTATATTACAAAGTATACAATATTTTTGAAAGAATAATATTATGTTGTTCAGAGGAAATTTTATTTAAAGCCTTTGATTTAATACACTGAGACAAAAGTATATGTATTAGTTATAAGTTTATATAAAAACATTTTTAGGTAGCAAAAAATGGGGTCTAAAGTCCATATACAGGGTGGCCCAAAATTAACGAAGGGGTTTGAGTTGCTTATAACGTTTTTATTAAAATTTCTTTTCTTTTCAGCATTTTGTAAAGAAGACTTGTGGAATTTAAAATGGAGCAGTACTCAATTGAACAACGTGCCAAAATTGTTGAGCTTTATTTTTCAAATCAACGATCCATTGTTTTGACTCAGCGTGCATATCGTCGTTATTTTAATGTGCGGGTTGGACCCTCAGAGACAACAATAAACCGTCCGGTTGCAAATTTTCGACAACAAGGCGCAGTAAGGAACCTTTCTGGTGCTGGCAGTGGACTAACGGTGCACACGGATGACAATATTGAACTGGTACGGAGGAGTATTCGGGAAGATGGAGAAACATCAACCGGAGACGTTCGACACAACTTGGCCTCTCACGAGCGTCTCTGCTGAGAATTTTGCACACAATAGGAATGTTTCCATACAAGATTCAGCTTGTCCCACAATTGCAACCGACAGATTACCAGCAACGACTTGATTATGCAGTTTTTTTCCGGCAAAAAGCAGAAGAAAATCATAATTTTATTAATAATTTAATTATGAGCGACGAAGCCCATTTCCAATAAGTGGGTTCGTTAATAAGCAAAACTGCAGGATATGGACTACGGAAAATCCGAGAGTAGTTCAACAGCGAGAATTACACCCACTAAGTGTACGGTTTGGTGCGGTGTTTCATCGGAAAGGATAATTGGTCCTTATTTTTTTGAAAATGAACACGGGATCACCGTTTCCGTCAATGGTGTCAGATATCGGACAATGTTGGAAAAATTTTTAAGGCCAGCCGTGGAAAACCATCCGCAAGTATGGTTCCAATAAGATGGAGCCACAGCGCACACTGCAAGGGATACAATGGCTCTTTTACGGGACATCTTTGGTGAACGAATTATTTCGCGTACAAGTGATTTTAATTGGCCTCCGCGTTCACCGGATTTAACCGCTCCAGACTGCTTTCTTTGAGGTTATTTGAAAGGAAAAGTCTACATTAATAAGCCTAGAACCATCCAGCAATTAAAAAGCAATATACGCGACGAAATAAACAACATAACACCTGCAGTTTTGCGAAAGGTTATGGAAAATGTGTTGGAAAGAGAACGAATTTGCGAAGCAGAAAATGGCCACCACTTGCAAGATATTATTTTTCACAACTAAACTAAAAATATTCCCCATTTATATACTGTATTAAAAAAAAATAATAATAATTATTTCTTAAATAAAAAGTTATAACGAATTCAAACCCCTTCGTTCATTTTGGGCCACCCTGTACATGCATACTTACAGCCTGAAGCTATATGTATGCAGGTATATGGACACCATTTAGTTATACAAGTTAGAAATAAGTGGACTTTCAGAAATACTTCTGAAAAATTTAAAACGTTCCGTGGCAGCATTTATTCTGTCCCGAATTAGCTTTATATTGTTGCTGTTGTGAAGAATTCGGGTGGAAAAGTGCCATGGTAGGTTTAAAATTATTTTGTTGTCATAGCTTAAATGTGATCCACACGTCTTATAAGTTGATACAACATATTTCTAGCGATGTTGAATTTTTAAATTTGTCTTTCAGACAGATTCCAGCTCTCGAAATTCGAGTGTAATTTCTAGCAAATTCACAAACCAAAACTTTTATGGTCTATTATTATTGTGAATGAAGATAACAAAGTCATTAATAAACACATTAACAAATTTAATAAAAAACACATAACATATGTATAATTTTATGTATGTGTTAGTAGCAACTTTAAATGCAATTTACTAAAAATAAAGGGAAAACGGCTGCAAAACGGCTAAAAAGAAATACCTTTCAAATAATATACATTTGGTCAAAATCCGGATAAAACGGTAGAACAAAACATCGGCCACAAGAAATCGCCTAGCCCATTAATATTATATAGTTAATTATTATAATTAATATAAATTTCCTCTCCATATACACTCCTTATAGTCACTCCATGAAACTCTTGTCCCATTAATTACAATTGATTAGAAAAAAGACGGCTTGAGTTTTCTCCTCATTAATCTTATTTTTCCACCTTGGAAAATAAGTTTGTTAATTCGTCTAGTGCGCATTGTAATTCGGAAACTATATTTTGAGAAAAAAGCAGGTATAGTCAGCATAGGTAGTGCAGTTACAACGATTAAGATCTGTCATATCAGAACAATATAAAATATACAGTGAACCTTGTGGAACTCCAGCTGGAATCTCTAAGAAATCAGAATATTTGCCGTTTAGGCAAACACAAAAATACCTGTTTTTTTTAAATGATTCAGCAGTTCTAATAAGATAAAGCGGAAAAATTAAATTAATTTGCCTTTTCTTCACCACAATAATCTATGGTCGTATTTCCAATTAAAGGAGTACAAATGTTTCTTTCTTAGGCACTTCGCTATATTCCAAAACGGTTTAGATGATTTATCTAAATCTTTTATTTTATTATTCCATGTTTTAATTCTCAATATTTATTCATAATTATAAGATCTGCTGTATTTCGATAAATCATCCATTTCATTTGGTAAAAATAAAACATAAACATAATTGTTTATGCAATGTTTATGTTCTTTTTGTTTTATAAAATGTCTGGTTTGCAATCAATTAACAATAACGAATTAGTTTAATTTAAAAGATAAAATAATATTCTCTTGAAATTGTATCTAAAGAAATATTAATTAATATTACTAATAAAGTTTGTCAAAAAGTAATTTTTCTTGTCCTTTTTTTACTACCTTTATTTTAACTCGTAGCGTCTGCTTGCCTGCTTGTCTGCTGAAAAAACTATGGATCGATTTCTTACCCTTTTCCCGTAATCCAATCGAGCTCGGCAGACTCGTGGTGACGATGAAAAAATATTGCAAAAAAAATATTGCAATTTTTTCCATCCTATGAACTTTTTCCAATCTGCAGACGAAAGAAAATAATAAAAATTCCACTCAGATTTGGATATGCTTATTTTTTATACCCTAAAATAAAATTGAAGTAAACTACCTATTAATGCTGACAATGATAGATGGAAAAGTAGGCCAGGCTTTGACTAACACGAATGCTGCATCCAGCTGCATTACATGCCAAGCAACATCAAGCCAATTAAACCAAGTCCCGACAAAATCATTAGATAATACCGATGCATATGAATTTGGATTATCACCACTACATGGAAGAATACGACTTATGGAACACATAATAAAAATTAAGTATGATTTGGATTTCAGGTCTTCAGGATCAATAAGAAACAACGAAACCAACAAAGAGTTAAAAAGTTCAAAAAAGAAACATATTCAAGATGAATATGCAAATTTGGATTGATTATATAGTAGATCAGCCAAAACAAGGGTCAGGCAATACAAATGATGGAAATACTGCAAGAAGATTCTTTTCAGATCCAGAAACAGCTTCTGCAATAACAGGAGTAGAAACCTTATTTTCAGATTTAAAATAATCCTAGAACTTGCGTGCAATGAAGAAATTGACTCTAGAAAATTTGGAGATTATGCTAAGGAAACTTCAAAAATATATACAACCAAGTACCCTAGGAGAAATATGCCTGCAACAGTTCACACAATCCTTTATCATGCAGAAGATGCCATTAAATATCATTTGGTGCCACTTCGAGATCTATCAGAGGAGGAAAAAAGGAATAAGGATTACAGATTTTATAGAGAGTGCAATATTAGAAAAATTTCATGAAATTCCACAAATGAAGATCTATTTAATATATTATTTGCAACGTCAGATCCGTTCATCTCCAGTATTCGAAATTAATGGAAAGTGGAACATCGGGATTTAGGTGAAGAAATCAAAAAACTACTAAAGAACCGAAATAACACTGAACAAAATATGGAATATTTGCAATCAATTTTTGAATCAAATGAATAATAATTATAATTGCATGAATAATAATTATAAGTACGAAAAACATAGTATTAGTAAAAAATAATAATAAACAGAATCAGCATTGTTACAAATCCTATTAAAATCTATTGCAGTTTTTATTTTTAAAATGTTTTTTACCCACATATGTATGAAATGTTTTAATGGATATGAAAGATTCAAAAAATAAAAACCCATATTTTCATATCAAAATCAGAATCATTGCGCCAATGTTCAGCAGATTTATTTTGCTAAAATTAACAAATTTGACAGCAAAAAATAATAAATTTTTCCGTAGTAACAGCAAGACTTTTAGATAATTTTACTAACGTTTTTTTAAGTGTAAATATTCCTTGAGTGTAAACAAATTTGCAAATTTGCCAGCAATTTTTTTTTTTTAATTTTCCAGTAGTAATAGCAAAATTTTTTTTTTTTTTTTTTTTTTTTTAGTGTAAAAATTTTATTGAGTATAAACATTAAAAAAAAATCCCATTATTACAAAAAATGCAATTATTATTATTAAAATCCAGATTTGACATTTTTTAATAAATAAAAAAAAATTAAAACCGATATTTTACGCTAAAAGTTGAAAAAAAAATAAAAGCTAAACTTTGACCTAAAATTCCTTAAAAAGTACTCAATCAATTTTAATGAAATTAAAACTGACTCAACTTCAACTAAATATCTATCGATTAAAAAAGAAATACTAAAATATTTTGATTGGTTCAAAAGAATTTTGGCCAATGAAAAACGATTTTCACCCACTGTGCGGCGTAAAATATTGAATTTCGCGAACTGATCTTAGCTTCACATACATTTGAACTACAAGTTTATCTACGTGGCTTGACCAAGTCAATTTGTTATTGAACACTATGCCAAGATTTTTTACTTTTTTAGCAATCTCGATTTTATGATTGTTTATTAGTATATCATTTTCAAGAACAGACTGAACAGTTTTTTATGAATAATCAGACAATTTATTTTCTGCGGGTTGAGATAAGGTCCATTTGCAGTGGACCAAGAATATATTTTATAGATGGAAAAAGGAAGTGGACCCAGAATCGATCATTGAGGTATGCCTCTCGTGAGTGTTGCAGCTCTTGAGGTCGAATTATTAATGTAAAACAGATTGAGTCCGATTTATGAGTAATGTATGTAAAAGCTGCGTAGAAGTGGATAAAAAATTAAAAAAACGTTTTAGTTTCATTCATAGTGTTTGATGGTTTACTGTATAGAACGCCTTTGAATGGTCGAGAAGTACCAAAAAGTTTATATTACCATAGTCAAACTCACTTCTCATGTTCTTGATTACGATAACCAAGGCTGTAATAAAACTGTGATTAGAGCGAAATCCCGACTGCTTGTCCGACATTAGTTGCTCATTTGTAGATGTAGTAGTTTTTCTATTACTTTTGGTAGAAATCTTAATATAGCTATTGTGCGATACTCAGTTTTCGATTTTGGAATTGGTATAATCTTGGCATATTTCCATTTAGTAGGGAAATAGGTATGTTATATAAGGCAATATTAATGGTAAAATGATCTTGATAAGCTTGGGATGTAAGTTATCGAAACCCACAGCGTTTGATTTTATTAATGAAAAACTTGACAACACATCGAACTGACTAACACAAGAAAACTCGAATGAAGTTAGTTCAAAAGAGGAGCTATTATTCATAATATTTTTGTACGAATCTGTGCTGCTCACTTTGGTCGTCGGAAGATAAGTGAAAATACTATTAAGTTTGTTTGCATCAATTGGGTAGCTTTCATTTTTATTGTCTTTGCCAATAAATGGTTTTCCATGTATCCTTGGAGTCAACGGCGGATGTAAATCGTTATATGCATTTGATGACGTTAACAACATGTTTCTAAAGCCCATTTAAGAACCACTCAGTCGCATGATTTTTCGAACTAAAAATCCAATGAAATTCATCGGACTGTCATAAAGTACCGACATTATTTCTGCATACTTTGCCCATTTACACCATCACCCTCAAATCTTATGAAAACAGCTGTTTAGAACAGTGGTCGCCAAAGTTTTTGAACGAAGGGCCAAATATAGTTTTAAAAAATATGAACTGGGCCAAAATTAAAAAGCAATAATAGAAGAAAAAAAGTTTTCGTACACAAGATTTTGTAAATAAATTTATAACACTAAGAATTTATATTTTTTTATATTTTTATTTTTATTGAAAAAGTAATTTAAAAAAAAGCATTAATGAGAATTATGCAACTGGGATTTAGTTGCATTTATAATATTATTAATGTTTATATGTTCTTGAGAAACTGATATCCTCAGAATTTCCGCCAAATGAGAATCAGTCAATCTCTCACGAAATTGACTTTTACTATATTTCATACGAGAAAATGTTTGTTCGCAAATATAAGTGCTTCCAAATATTGATATGTGCTCACTTGCAAATTTTTTAATATTTGGAAATATACTGTCATCTAAATTTTGGTAGAATTCAATCAAATTTCCTTCCTTATGTACATCCTTCAGAATGTCGTTACTCTGGAAATCAATCAGTTCTAATTGCATATTTTCTTCAACAGTATTCACCTCTACATCAAATGGATTTTGAAATAAATTAAATTTTTTTTCGCTTTTTTTCTATTTATTTTTCAAATTCTTCATAAGGGAAAACATTTTTATATTGCTGAGTCTCCAACAATTTTGAGCAGCACTGAAAATGTACAATATTTTTATTGACGAGCTGGTTTCTAAATAATTCCAATTTAACTTCAAAAGATTTTACATCGTAAAATAATGAATATGCTGTCTTTCCTTTACCTTGGAGATTATAATTCAGATCGTTTATATGTGCAGTAATATCGGTTAAAAAAGCTAATTTACATAACCATGCATCATCTGATAATTCAGCAATAGGCTTTTGTTTTTCGTTCATAAAAATGTCAATTTCATGACGAAGATAAAAAAAAAACGTTTTATTACTTTCCCTCTACTCAACGAGCGAACTTCGCTATGATAAAGAACGTCGCCATGTTCAGCATTAATTGGTGTTAGAAATTCTTGGAATTGACGATGATTCAAACCATGTCTCCGTTTAAAATTTATGGTTGAAATAACCACTGACATAACAGATTTTACATTTAATATTTTTCCACACAATGCTTGCTGTTGTATAACACAATGTAGGTGCATAGGTTTTTTTATCCCCAGTGTTTCACACTCCTTATTAATCCGTCAAATGAGACCTATATTTGCTCCAATTATATTTTTTGCACCATCCGTAGTTACATACATCAACTGTTTATAATTTAATTGTAGTTCTGTCATTATTTCGGAAACTTTAAGAAAAATATCCTCTCCAGTGGTTGTTCCCTTAAGACTCTTGAGAGCAGCTAATTCTTCAGTTATCTGAAAAGTAGCATTTATTCCTCGAATAAAAATAAGAAGCTGAGCGGTATCAGACCCATCTGAACTTTCATCGAGTGCAATTGAAAAAAATAGAAATTTCTTTGATTTTTCTTTTAGCTGCGAAAAAACGCTGGTACCAATATCTTCAATTCTTCTCATAATTGTGTTTGCAGATAAACTTACATTTTTAAATGCACTAAATTTTTCTGGACACACTTCTGTTATTTTCAATACACATTTCTTCACAAATTCCCCGTCTGTAAATGGCCGCCCTGCTCAGCAATATACTTATCAACTTGATAACTTGCTCGTACTGAAGATATATTTTGATTCGACATTTGTTTAAATAAATTTTGCTGATTTGAAAGAGTTTTTTTGAGAGTTTCAACTTCTTTTTACGTAATTCCCCATCATATTTTAAGTACATCTCAGAATGCTTCGTAGTGTAATGTCTATTCACATTACATTCTTTAAAAACTGCAATTGTTTCTTTGCAAATAAGACACATCATTTTTTCTTTAAATTGTACAACAACATATTTTATTGTTCATTTTTCGTTAAACATTCGACACTCGCTATCAATTTTTCTTATTTTGGCTGACGACATTGGTACAAATATATTTAAATTTTTATTATCACAAAGACTAACCTGTACGAAAAAAAAACTAAACATAGTAATTAATTTCATGGCATACTTAAGAGTTTTTAGTGTCGTAATATATGCAGGATTTACAATTTAAATTTTTATAGAGAGTAGAAATATGTAATATGTACTTGAAAATAAAAACACAAAAAAGGAAGTATAAAAATTTTTAATATTAGAAAATTTAATAATAATATTAGAAAAAATTATATTTGGATTAAGTAATGCTTTAACAATTTTTTGATTTAAATATTTGTATTACTTTCGCATTTTAACTCGGGGACCGGATGGGTTGCTATAACGGGCCGGTTATGGCCCGCGGGCCGTACTTTGGCGACCTCTGGTTTAGAATAAAAAAGCATATTTATTTTGAAATTTATATTTTATTTCCACTTTCTTTGGTTTTCTTTACCTTCTTTTTAATAACACCAAAAAAAAAAAAAAAAACAACTTCGGTCCGATGAAAATGGCAAATTTTTAGAAATGTTTCTAAAACCACCAGACTTCGAAAATAAAATCCTACAGACTGTCAATTTCATAACTTAAGCTTTTTACATGATACGACTTTTTCATAATACTCGACTTTTTGACAGGTCGTATTACAAAGTGTGATTGATAGTGTAAACTGGCCTTAATAAAACGCACACAAAAAACAAGCGATAAATCGTTTTTTTTTTTTTAAATTTTTGTTTTAATTTTTGTTTAAATTGATAGTTTAATTATCATAACAGGAGTTATGCAACTCCACTGAAATACATAACTGTATACGATCAAAAAATAGTTAACAATTATATTTATCGCACCTTAAATAAATACAAAACACTCAAAATTTTCAAATTTTCAGGAGAGGAAGAAAACTGTTTATGTAAAAATGATAGTATCATTTAAAAAAAAATTTAGTTTCATTATGAATAATGTCCATTTTGAGGAAAGTTTTGCTATACTTTTTTTTTTAAATTTATATTGTATTTGTGGAAATAAAATATAATTTTGAGTTATGACTCTCTGAACGAAATTTTTTCATTTGACTAGTGATATTATCTTAAGTTGTGCCCCAGATATAACAGCATTTTTATACCCTATACCACTATGTGGTTTGGGTATAATGACTTTGTGCTGCTGTTTGTAACAACCAAAAATATTCGTCCTAGACACATCTTTAATTATACCGATCGACTCAGAATCACTTTTTGAGTCGAAATAGCAATGTCCGTCCGCCCGTCCGTCCGTCTGTGTGTCCATGTAAAGCTTGTAATCAAACTACAGGTCGCAAATATGAATATATTTTGATGAAATTTGGTATATAAGCTTCCATCGACCATGGGATGAACGCTATTGAAATTGGTGAGAATCGGTCCATGTTGAGACCTAGCCCCCATACAAATGACCCCTATGAAATCGACATAAATTGCCTTAAGTTCCAAATTATCATATAGATCTCAGCCAAATTGGGTTTGTATGTGTTTATTACATCCATTAATCAGTAGTTCAAAAATAGTCTCTATAGGAAAATTCTTAGTAATAGGCCCCATATAGAGCTGCTTCCCGATCTTCACTTAAATCTATCAAAAAACAAAAATATTTCACAGATTTTTCTCAAATTTGATTTGTATATATTTTTTCAAAGTATAAGTGACTTTACCAAATATGGTCAGGATCGATCCATTTTTCGACCTAGTCCCCATATAATTATAGTATCCGATATGAACTTTTTCATATCTGCAGCGAAAAAAATTAATAAAAATGCCACTCAAATTTGGTTTATGCTTATTTGCTATATGCAATTAGTTGGACCGAATAGATAGGGTCTCTTAACCATGGTATAGGGTATTGTATAGTCGGGCTAGACCGACTATAATTTGCTTACTTGTTCCTATTAAAGAAGACAGTTATGAGAAATAAATTTTTGCAGTAGATAGAAATGTGTACTGTGAATTAATTTATGGAAAAAAGAAAATTTTGAGTTGTGACTCTTTTGTATTTAAAGTGCGATATATTTAGTTTCTATATGGCAAATCTAACATATGTGCATGCTTCAGTCTCCGTGTCTTTAGGAGAGCAATAACTTTATATGATTGCTTAAACTTTGAATGTAGTTTTCACTGAACTGCTGGATTTCTTGTTTCACTGTAGGCTTTTTAAGATAAGCCATGGAGCGTCAGTGATAAGTCTTAGGGTTTTGGACTGGTACCTTTCTAGAATATCAATATTGGACTTGTTTGCTGGTCCCCATAGCTGAATTCCGTATGACCACAAGGGTTTCAGAATAGCGTTGTAAATTCTTAATTTCTTGTCAAAGTTTGGTTCTAATTTTAATGCCAGCAGCCAGAATTATTAACGCATTGTAATTTTTAAATGTGTTTAGCTTTAATATGTGGCTTCCAAGTTTCGTCTAGTTTCAAATATTTGACAGAGTTTTCTTTTGGTATAACATCTCCATAGATGTTACTGTAGAGAAATCGACCTCAGTTGCGTAGCCAGCTTAACTCGCACCCGGGGCACAATACCTTTTTAAAAATTATAGGTTACTTAAACGATCTTGTCCCATCGTTGAATGTAGATATGGCAAAATTACTTTTAATTTGCTGAATGAACGTTCGCAGCTAGCAATTGATACTGAGATAGTCAGGAGTATTTGCTAGGTTACTTAGACGATCTTGTCCCATCGTTGATCGTAGATATGGCAAAATTAATTTTAATTTGCTGAATGAACGTTCGCAGATAGCAATTGATGCTGAGATAGTCGCGAATATTTGAAGTGCCACTTTCAGGTTTCGGAAAACATTTTCTCCATACGAGATTATAAATGTAAGAAATTTTAATGGAGATTTAGGTTCAATTTCTTTTCTACCGCGGAGTAGCATTTTGCAGTCACATATTTCGATAAAGAGCTCTATTCCATTGAAATCTGTATTATAAAATTCACCCTAATTTTTACAATTTTTTTCAAGGTAGTTATCAACATAACTCTTTGTTTAATAAATTTTCAACGTTTAGTAGAAATCCAAATTTGTAATTAAGGTCATTAAATCGTGTAAATCGTGTACATATTTCTTGTTGGGGACGATCAAGAATGCTTTTCATAACGCGAGAAATTTCACTTTCTGCGGAAATACCAACATCCCTTGCACGTATTGTTGTATCAATATTCCATTTTTCACAAAGAGACTTCGATTGCCTCTTCACAGAGCTTGTCTCGAATTTCGGCTAGTGCAGTCGCTAATGACTCAAGATTATGGAATGCTTCTCAAAAATTCATTCTAGCTTAAGATTTCATACCAGAAATGAACAAAAGTTATAAAACTGAAGGTTAGTATATTTTGCAACAGAATTGTTGCTTCACTTCTGGTGTCACTTGTAGTGGAAGTGTCCTCTGCTAATTTTTCAAATAGTTCTACTATATTCTCTAGCCCATCGACAATAACGCTAAACGCTTGTATTATGGCGCTCCATCATGTTTCAGATTCACGTTTGACAGTTTTTGTTAAAGCATTTTTTTTAATAATTCCCACCATAACGTTGAACGTGAGAAAAAGAGATATATTCCAACACAAGTCACAACGATTGGATATCTTGTTTAGCAGCAGTAACTCCTACTAAATTCAATAAATGGTTATCACAATTTACAAATAATGCTTTATGATTTTTCCATTATTCAGTTGAACGCCAGATGTGTGACCCGCCATTACGGCAGCATTATCGTAACATTGTGATTTGCAGTTTGTTAATGAAATTTCATCGGAATTTAATTGTATTTTCGATCGAGGCTGCATCTTTAGCATGTATTTCAATAAAACCCAAAAAAGATTATTTGATGGAAACTTTTTTATTGGTAAAATCAACATTTACATACCTAACGACTTGGGACATTTCTTGTCGATGCGAGATATCACGAGTTAAATCAAAAAAAAGTCCATAATATTTATTTCTTTTGATATTGTTTATTAGTTGAATTCGACTTTAGCTGCCAGAAGACGAATGATTTCATTTTGAATCTGTGGAGAAAAATATGAGAGAGTTTTTTGAGTTTCTATGGCATGTTTAATATGATTTGCTAGTAGCGGATCAAACTGAGCTACAAGCCTAAATAAAGATAATAGGTTTCCTACATTTGTACACCATCTTGAAGTGCTAATTTTTCAATATGCGCACGTAGAGGAAGATTTTGTATAATTAAATACCTCATGCAAGCTTATATTCTTTGCAATATATTTCGCAATATGTTCGCTTATAATAATATATCAATTCCCGTTATACTTATTAATCTTCCTTTATTTTTCTTTCCAAGCCGTAAGTGATTTTCGGTGATTCGGACTTCTTTCATGGCTAATCAATTTATCTTCTTTCTTCCATTTATTAAAACCAGCAGATGTTACGAAAGATGATTGTGTAGCGGAATTTGATGTAATAAACAGTAAGCAACAAAAGCAGTAGGCTGCATTACTTTTCGGTAAATATAACCAAGATAGGTTAACTTCAGTTCGTTCCTCTTCATTACCGACCCCTCGAGAAAACCAAGATTTCGGCACTAGCCGATTAGTTGATGCTGTTGCTGCTTTTAAACTGACTTCGTTTTGAAATGTGCAAGTTCCACGAATAATCGTTTCTTTTCTAAGTTGGTTCGATATTATTGGAAGATTGTTGCTAAATTTTAAATAAGCAACATTCTTGAACTCCCGAACGTCCAGAATTACAGCAAGAGTTTCTGTTGTATTTTCTGTGCTTTTTTTAAATTTAATTAAAATTATTTTGAATTTCACCTGTAATTTTTTAACATCAAATTGAGTTTTTTTTTTTAATTTTAAATTAAATATTTTTAATTTTAGAGATTTTCTTTAATTTCAAATATAACAGAATTTACATTATCAAAAGATACGAGTATATTACAATAATTGGTGTATGGAATCTAATATTTCTGTGATGTCTTCATCTTCAAGTTCTTTTTCGGTCTGATATTTTTTTGACGATCGAGTTTTATCAACATCGCTCGGTGTATTGTAAGTGTAACAGCACGCATTTTTCAATTTCAAACCTTGCTTTATCCGTATTATAGAACATAACCACTCGGATTTTATTCTGTTTCAAAGTTTGCCTTTAACTAAAGCCATTAAACTAAATAAACGTTCAACCTCGGCATTTGAGAAAGGCAAAACTAATAAAGACAATACAAATGTGAATAACTCTTTAAATGGATTTTCGCCAATAGAATTTTTGAAATTATTAACTTCAATACAGCGAAGTGGAGTTCCCATAAGATTCGGTGTATTTATAAGAAAAGACGTTCTTCTTCTGTAGGTTTAAACAGAACTCTGCTTTATATTCAAATGTTCTTGCTTATATACTAAACAATATGAATATCTAAACTAAGTTAATGAGTGACTTTCCAAAGCCACTCTATAATCTATAATATTAATAGACTAGGCGATTTCTTGTGACTGATGTTTTGTTCTACCGTTTTATCCCGATTTTGACCAAACGTATATTATTTGAAAGGTATTTCTTTTTAGCCGATTTGCAGATTTACAGATTTTTTAATTTTTTCCTTTATTTTCAGTAAATTGCATCTAAAGTTGCTACTAACACATACATAAAATTATACAATGCTATGTGTGTGTTTATTAAATTTGTTAATTTGTTTGTAATAAAAATGGGTTTGTTTTTTGTGTTGATTTGTGAATTGGCTATAATTGATTAGCTTACCTTTGGGGTCTTTATTTAATGAAAAAATAAAATTCCCAGAACTTGCGCTCGAATTTCGAGGACTGGAATCTGCTAGTATTGTTTATTTTGGAAAATAAAATAAATAATTTCGATTGTAAAATTTCGATAACGAATGCGACGATTCGACCCCAGACCGATATAATACACCAATAAGTACATACATACAGTTTACATATGAAACCAAATCTAGTTGCTCTACATATCGATCAACCAACTCTATTTGATTTCACTGCTTTGCACAGTAACCCGCTCAGTCAAACAAACATACTGAGTCATTTGTTAAAAATTGTCTGACCTACCCCAAATATCCACTTGATACTTTTCGTACCATTTATATTTGTCGCTAGCCAAATGTACGTGTGTGCATTAGGGTGGCCCTTACTACAAAAAGTGTTCAAACTCTCGGTCGCACTCTCTAGAAATATGCGAATAGCAAAAAAAAAACTGAGAAATGCAAAGTTTTGGGCCAATCAAAAAACATTTAGAGGTGGCTTAACGCGATTGAAAATTTCAAGTACGTTTATATAGGGAAAATAAGACTTTTTTTTTTCAGATTTTAAGAAAATTTCGTTCTACAGTTTAATTTGTTCGACAAATTGTTATATGATTGGGGATCAGTATTAAATTATCTTTTCAAAAAGCTATAAAACTTCAAAATCGAACAAAAACTCGCCAAGAAATAGCAAATGCCCCAGACCACTTTTGTGGGAAAAAAAACTAGGTCTTGAAATTTGATGGCATTTTTTTTTCAACTTTAAGAAATTAATTAAAGCCAACATTTTGTTTTAGTCACTATACCTGTAAGTACCCAGATACGAAGTATTGTTTCATTATCACTTTGCTAACCTATTAAGCATTGAGACCGAAAATGGAAATTTTTGTTGATAAAATTTTGAAAACTCCTTTTTCAAGTTTTGAAAAATTTTCTTAAACAAAATTTAAAAAAACTGATCTAGCTCTCTAAGGTCTTATTAAATGCATGTTGCAGATTAACTTTATGCATTTTTAAGTAAATCCATCTGCCAGAATTTTTTGGACAAGGATTTTATTTTTGCGGATTTCGAGAAAAATGGGATTTTTGTAAAATATTCTGCAAATGTACTCTTTCTGAATACTTTGTATCAAAAATTTATCACTTTTTCAGTTTTAAATGTTACATTTTATCTTACTAGCCTAGGGTTTCGGAAAAAAAAATAATATGACCCCATTAACCCATAATAAAAGACAACTAGCAGATTCCAGCCCTCATTAAATAAAGACCCTAAAAGTATTCTAATCAATTATAGCCAATTCACAAATCAACACAAAAAACAAACTCATTTTTATTACAAACACATTAACAAATTTAATAAACACACACATAGCATAGTATAATTTTATGTATGTGTTAGGAGCAACTTTATTTGCAGTTTACTCAAAATAAAGGAAAAAATTAAAAAAATCTGTAAATCTGCAAATCGGCTAAAAAGAAATACCTTTCAAATAATACACGTTTGGTCAAAATCGGTATAAAACGGTAGAACAAAACATCAATCACAAGAAATCGCCTAGCCTAATTATATTATAGATTTATTCAAAAATTCAAATATTTTGTAAGTGCTGTTGAATTTTTAGATGCGACGCCTAAAATATAATAACCAAATGTGTAGAGCTTCCGTTCCTAAATTTGAGATAAGCCCGAGAACGTTAACCCAATATTTGCCAAGGCCAGCTATATGATATTGTTTCAAAAATAAAAGTGGTAGATGATACAGCAGAATGCGGTGTTAAATTGATTGAAGAGTATAACATAAATTCTTAAATTCTAAATAGTGGTTTCATGGAGTTTAGTAGAAAAACTCGTTTCGGGTAATTTGTATTTAAAAACATCTTAAAATCCAAAGCTGGCCTTTACAAATAATGGGTTAAAGTTTTCGTATTTATCCCAAATTTTAGGAACGGAAGTTCTACACATTCAGTTATTATATTTTAAGCGTCGCATTTAAAAATTCAACAGCACTTACAAAATATTTGAATTTTTTGAATAAATTGTCTTTTATTAAAATGGTTAATGGGGTCATATTATTTTCTTCCGAAACCCTAGGCTAGTACGATAAAATGTAACATTTAAAAGTAGAAAAGTGATGAATTTTTGATACAAAGTATTTAGAAACAGTACATTTACAGAATATTTTACAAAACTCCCATTTTTCTCAAAATCCGCAAAAATAAAATCCTTGTCAAAAATATTCTGGCAGATGGATTTACTTAAAAATTCACACAGTTAATCTGCAACATGTATTTTATAAAACTTTAAAGTGCCAGATCCATTTTTTTAAATTTTGTTTAAGAAAATTTTTTTAAACTTGAAAAAGGAGTTGTCAAAATTTTTTCAAAAAAAATTTTCATATTCGGTCTCAATGCGCAATAGGTTAACGACGTGGTAATAAAACAATACTGCATATCTGAGTACTTATAAGTATAGGGACCAAAAAATAATTATGGCTTTAATCAATTTCTCAAAATTTTAAAAAATGACAACAAATTTCATGACCTAGTTTTTTGACACAAAAGTGGTCTGGGGCATTTGCAATTTCTTGGCGAGTTTTTATTCGATTTTGAAGTTTTATAGTTTTTTAATACTGATCCCGAATTATATAACAATTTGTCGGAAAAATTAATTTATAGAATGAAATTTTCGTAAAATCTTAAAAAAAAGTCATATTTTCCCCATATAAACACACTTGTTTTTTGATTGGCCCAAAACTTTGTATTTCTCAGTTTCTTCGCTATTCGCATATTTCTAGGGGGTGCGACCGAGAGTTTGAACACTTTTTTTTCCTTCATACAATGAAGGGCCACCATCCTAGTGTGCGTATGTAGGTTTGTTTGTTTTGATTTGTTCTGTTGTCACGGGCACTTCATTGTGCTTACATATGTGCATAAGGGCAATTCCACAGAACATGGGACAAGCATAATTTTTTTCTTTTTTAGAAATACATCTCACTCAGTTCTCAGTTTGTTGTACATAGATTGAAGTTTCTAAATATCGACTTGACAACATTTAGAGCAGTTTTTTTTTTCTAGCATCACTCCATTTTGTGTGAGCACACATGGAAAAATTATTGATGAAATTTTGGTTCAACTTTAAAGGTATGGAAGTTTTATTGTTTTATTGTAATATTGAACTATTAGTATATTTTCTTGAAAGAGTTATCTAAATAGATTATATTAATGCTGCTGTTTTAATTTTACAAGTTAAAATAAACTGTCAGTAGTAAGATTTGTGGACAGTAAATTTTTTGTAAGGTGAGTCACAAAAATATGTTTTTTTATCTTGAAAAGTAAGTAAGAACATTAAATTTATTTTTTTTTATATTTTCTCCTTCCTAGAATCGAATACAAAAGAACATGTAGGTTTGGTGGTTAGTTGTTATTTTATACTTAGCAAAAACATGCATTCTTTTTTGTAAGGTGAGTCACAACTAGCATCTACAGGAATTAAGTGTTTTATTGATTGTCTAAAGACCAAAACACTATCTTTTGTTCATTTGATTCATAAGGAAGGAATAATTTGCAACCGTTTTTCTGAAAGTTGTTAGCTAAATCAATATAAACAATGTAAAAATGCAGAAGGATTTTATCAGGCATATCCAATGCCAGAGCTTAATGAGATTAATATTAAATGGCTTTGCTGGAAGAAAAGTAGTAATAATGATCCACATCAAAAGATAGATATCTCAGGCATAGCTCCACAATTTTTAGAAAACTGTTATATAAAACGTCAGCAAGCCAACTCATACAAAATAATGCTCGAATTGGTGATTTCAAAGGATTTTCCGAGAGATATATGCATGATTCAAGTGGGTTTCTGGGAAAACAATACAAAGTGTCCACTGGAGCCAAAATCAAGTGAGTCTCTTTACCTGTGCAATGTATCAAACAGGTGTCATCCATCATCTCATTATAGTTTCTGATGTGTTGGACCACTCAAAAGAAACTGTGCTTGCATATTGTTTATATGTATTAGATGATATGCCAAATGAAATACAAAAAGTTGAAATATGGTCGGATGGACCTTTTTCGCAGTTTAAGAACAGGTTTGTTGCAGGTTCTTTGTCAACCTTAGAAAAAAATTATGGTGTTTTAATCACTTGGAACGTTTTTGCCACATCTCATGGAAAGAGACCTGTTGATGGTTTGGCGGCAGTTTAAAAAGGCAGGTATTTGATCAAGTTAAGAAAAAGAAATGTATCATAAATAATGCTGCAGATAATGTTAAAGCAACAGAGATAGCTGGATCAAATATCAGAACTTTTGAACTTAATGAAGCAGATATAAAAAAAAATTTCCAACTTAACTTGAGAAAGGTTTGGGACAATGCACCTTTACTACAAGGCATAAAAAAACAAGTAAGAAAATTATAGTCGGTCTAGACCGACTATACGATACCCTATACCATGCGTCTAGAGACCGTATCTCTTAGGCCCAACTAACTGGACATAGAAAATAAGCGTAAACCAAATTTGAGTGGGATTTTTATTAATTTTTTTGGCTGCAGATATGAAAAAGTTCATATCGGATGCTATATCTACATATATGGGGACTAGGCCCAAAAATGGACCGATCCTGACCATGTTTGTATATACAAACAAAATTTGAGAAGAATCAGTGCAATATTTTTGTTTTTTGATAGATTTAAGTGAAGATCGGTAAGCAGCTCTATATGGGGCCTATGACTAAGAGTTGTCCCATAGGGATCATTTTTGGACTACTGATTAATGGATGTAATAAACACATACAAACCCAATTTGAATAAGATTTATATGATAATTTGGATCTTATGGCAATTTAAGTCGATTTCATAGGGGTCATTTGTATGGGGGCTAGGTCTGAAAATGGACCGATTCTCACCAATATCAATAGCGTTCATCCTATGGCCGATACAAACTTACATACCAAATTTCATCAAAATATATTCATATTTGCGACCTGCAATTTGATTACAAGCTTTACATGGACACACAGACGGACGGACGGATTCGATCGGTATAATAAAAGATGGGTATAGGTCAAATATTTTAGGTAGTTACAAATAGCAGCACAAAGTCATTATACCCAAACCACATAGCGGTATAGGGTATAAAAACATTGCATCAAAGTCATTAACGAAGAATCCAAAGGATTTTTACTATCAAGAGGAAATTTTGCCTTTTCATCTTAATTGCGAATTTGAAAATTAATAAAAATAATTTCTAAGGATTTGATTTATTCAAATGTCGTTTCATTCGTATACATTCTGAAATTGTTTTCTGTGGATTTAAAATATATTTATTGCTTATTAATATTACTAAAATTGGTGTTAAGATATGTATAATATACAAAAGAAGGAAGTGTAAGGTGAGTCACAAAATTTGGTAAGGTGAGTCACACACATAATTTAAGCTTATACAATTAATTGAACACACTTTTGTTTTTTTATAGCTATTTATCATAATTGACACCTCTTATTAATGCTTCAGAATATTTTTTTAATGTGTAGTCTATATAAGAGGAGAAATTTAGTAAAATTTAGTATTGAAAATTTTGCAATTGTTTTTTAAATATAATAATATTTTTTGGCAATCGACTTTTTAATTCATTAACAAGCTCCTTTAAAAAGGGGATGCACAAATTTATTTTTAATTATTTATCATTTTATTATTTACAAATTTAAAAATAAAAAATATTGTTAAAAAGCAAAAAGCACAATTAAAAACTAATCAATCTCATATATTATATATTTTTACCAAGTAACACAATTGTTGTAGCTGTTTACATTCTTCTTTTTCAAAATGTTTTGTTATTTTTTTTTAAGAAACGAGCAGTGTTGTAAAAACAGTAGTACACAAATTTCTCATATTATACTTTGAGAAATTAAAACATATCAATACAATTAATTTAAAATTGTAAATTCAAATATAGTGAAAAAAAAGCTTAAAAAAGATGTTAAAAGATGTTTTTATAAATTTTGGATTCTCTAGTATCGGCATTAATCTTCACCAAAATATTTTTTAAATTTAATATTTTAATATTTTTAAAATGTCATTTGTTTTTCTGTTGTTTAAAACTAAATGAAAACAAGTAAGAAAAATACAGTCGGTTTAGACCAAATATCCTGTACCTTATACCATGAGTTTAGTGTAGCTTGATTACATTCATTAGGTGAACGATGACTTCAGTTAGTCACTGATAAACGTATTTCAGTTACGATTAAATCTCATCGTCATAAATATAATTGAGTCCAAACATTTGCTGATACGACAATTTACAATAAAGTCAACGCCCGTATTTTATATACGGAAATGTTTATGTTTAATCAATTGTCGATACAGCAAATGTATTGCGAAATACATAATCACGTCATACCTCACCTGTATGTATGTGTGTATGCTATTTATTATGCTTCGTTTACACAGGTATTTTTAATATGATCAAAAAAATGTGAAATTAATAATTAAAAAAAGAAGTAGGAAAAATAAAGAATGATTAATGATTGAAACTTAAAAGTAACAAGTCGTGTCTGTAATTCATTTTAATAAATAAATATGTAATAATCTTTTATATGGCGATCCTGCCAAGAGCACGTCATGGGAACAGGACCCTGTGACGTGCTCCCGTAAAATAAACAAAAAAAGTGAAAATAAAAAGCTAAATGAACTATGAACGCTTAAATTCAAACTCCTGAAAAACTATACAAAAAATGATTCTTTGTAATTCAAAAAAAAAAAAAAAAAAAACAGAAAGAAAAAAATTTTTTTAAAAATAAGAAGCAAAATAAGCTTTCTTAAATACAAACGCTTGAAATTAAACTCCTGTCCAAAATAAAAATTAAATACGAACATAAAAATGTGAACCGAATAACAAAATATTTTCAAACACATCATGCCTAAGTAAACTGTTCAATGAATATTAATACGAACTAGATAACAGCAGAAACAGGTGTGGCCAAAACACCTGCAACGCCATCAACAGCAACAGGCAAAACAATTAGCAACAAAAGGAAGTATTTTTGCAGCAGCAGCAACAAAATAAGCAGATCATTATGACTTCAATCGAGCAAAAACAATAGCGGCCACAACTATACCAATGCCATTAAGTATTTTTTTTTTTTTGTAACTATTTTTAACAAGGAAGATCGCGACCACAAGGCTGCAATCAATTTGAAAAGTTCTTTTTATTTTTATAATTTTCTAATTAAACAAGGGAAATTTTAGATATTAATTAAGCTAAATTATTTAATTTTTTGTAAAATTGGGTCTTGCCTTAATTTTTAGTAAAACATTATAAGCGACTATATTTTAAAATAAGTTTTATTTTATCATAGTAGTTTTTCTTTTATATTCCTAACTTACAATTTTATACATTATACTTAAAATCATAGTTAAATTCCTTTCATTAAATATTAATAATTTTAAATATTCATAATACTTATAGTTAAAGATAAGGAGATATTATAATGAATTTTGATAAGAAATTTTGAAATTTTGAGAACAGAAGTATACATACAAAAAAAATGGAGTAATGATAATTATAAGAGGAATGAACAGACTTTTAAATAGGAGCATTTGACATTTTTTTAAGGAAACTATTTTATTACATTGAAATGTATACAGGAATAAAAAAAAACTTTTTTTATTATTCGCTTTTATCGAGTGAAACCCAAAAAGGGAGAAACAACCTTAATGCAGATTTTGGGAATTTTTCGAACAACATATTAATTTCTTCTTTCAATGATGAATCACCCCGGGATCACAAACTCAATTACACTATCCTCAACATCTGTCCAAAATAGGGATAGAAGGGAGAAATAAGAGGGTTATAAGTCGCCCAGAGCACAGTGAAATGTACTTCAGGAATATTACATATATAAAAAATGAGAATAAAATTGAAGAAAATGGAATAAAATTAATAGAAAGGACCTGGATGGTAAAGGGAAAATTGACTTAGGACAATTATTGACTTAGGACATTAATGGGTTGCAACCATTTATAGAGAAATAATAAATAATATGAATTATATGAGAATAAATGGAAATAAATAAAAATAACAAGTGCTCACACCTTAGAGGTGAATTGACTAGAGTAATATCTGAGAAGAACAAAATTAATTACCACAAGTGATATAAGGAATATCATTTATATTGTGCTATGGCCCACTGAGGACGCTCATGATGGACATGAAAATTAAGGATATAACTTGTTTTTATAGTAATTCTGCTGTATAATTGTGACAAGGAAAAATTTGTGAAATTTAAAGCAAAAATTAAGTTTTAATTTTTATAAAACATAACTAATTAAACAAAAAAAAATAATTTTTTTTTATTAAATCTAAATCTCCAAATAATTAATAAAACCAAATATATATATGTATTATTTAATAAATTATTGTAAAATTAATTTAACAAAATTTATACGAAAATTATAAAAATATATCTATAATATTAATAGGCTAGGCGATTTCTTGTGACCGATGTTTTGTTCTACTGTTTTATCTCGATTTTGAACAAACGTATATTTTTTGAAAGGTATTTTTTTCCGCCGTTTTGTAGATTTACAGATTTTTCCTTTATTTTGATTAAATTGCATTTAAAGCTGCTACTAACACATACATAAAATTATACATATTCTATGTGTGTTTTATTAAATTTGTTAATGTGTTTGTTAATGAGTTTGTTATTTTCATTCCCAATAATAATAAACCATAAAAGTTTTGGTTTGTGAATTGGCTAAGTTGAAAAATAAAGCTGCCTAGAAATTGCACTCGAATTTCGAGCGCTGGAATCTGCTAGTAAATTTTAAGTCTCCAAATAATAATAATGTAAACTATGAATTTTAAATAAAATTAAATTAACCTTTGAAAACAATAATGATGAATAATGATGTAATAAATAACGGAAAGCCAGATTCGAAGTGAGCTCTCCCATTCACGGTTTGCGCCCCAATCATGATTGAACCTACATGATTCGCCATACTAAATTTTGAGTGCGGACAAACTTGGTTCATTTTGAATCTAGTTATGAACCATGAAATATTTACTGTCATCTCCAATTTTGTTAAAAAAAAATTATCGCTAGTTTATCTGAACTAGCTGACAAAAATATATAAACAAAGAAAAAACAAAAAATTAATGTGTGCAATAAAATAAATAGAAACATTTAACAAATAAAAAGTATATATTTACATATGTATATATGTATATTTAAATAAAAATGGAAAAAATTAAATAGTGAAGCGTAAAGTGTAGAAGGATGTAATTATGTCACTTCATTAATTTAATTTTTACTTATCCTTTTCAAACAATTCATTTTATTTAAAACACCTTTTGTATTTTCTTGGCGAACAGCCGCTTGTGCGACTGTTCTGTTATGGAGTACTTTATTAATTGTGTTTACAAATTATACTTAAATTCTGACTTACGTTAGAATACAATTAAATGTGTGTGGGAATCTGCACAGCAGATTTCCACACAGGTGAATCAAATAAACTAAACATAAACATAACAGCAGATTTACACACAGGTGAATCAAATAAACTAACATAACTGTATTGTATTGCAGTTTGAGAAATAAATGTTTCTCACGCTAAAGTTCGGTGTGTGTGGATATTGTTGCCGTACATTAAAATGGTTTAATGTTACCTTCAGTACGGTAACTAAGACATATCAAACAAACTACACCTCCCTTTTTCAGAGAAAGAATGATCAATAATCGATTGACCATTCTTTAGTGCTGTTATAATTAAAATTTAAAATGATCAAATTTAATGTTAAAGTTTTTTTTTTTTTTATATTTTTTTTTTTTTTTTTAATATTAACAATTTTAATTTAATGGGGACCATTCCTTCCCCTTTTCAAATAGAAAAATTAAAAATATAATATGTATTTATAATTTTGAAAATTTTTGTTGTTTAATTTCTTATGCAGGCGAATGCTGGCCAGTCAATCGTCTGCAAAAAAAAATTTTTTTTGATTTTAAATTTTATCTCAAATTATTATTTAGTTTATACATTTTAAATTTTAAATTTATACTTTCTTAAATTTAGATTTTTGATTTAATTAATTATGATTTTAATTACAATTTAAAGAATTTTATTTATAATTTTACAAAATTAAATAAAAAATTGACATTATCAATATTAATGTATTTTTAATTAATTGTTTTTATTTAAATTTTAATTTTAATGTTAAAAAAAACTATATTATGTTATTTTAATTTTTTTATTATTATTATTATTAAAAAAAAATTTCCGTAAACTAAAGATTAATTTAAAATTTATAGTTATACAATTTGTAATTAAGGAAGGTTAAATTAAGGTGTTAGGTTCTATATATGGTTTTATTTAATTAATCTAATTGTTTAATTAATTATATTTTATATTTTAGTTCAAATATTTATCTTTTTTTTTTTCAAAACTATATAAAAATGTTCATCTAGATTTTAGTTTAGTTTATATGTATATAATCATTTACATTATATACAAAATTTTCTTAGTCTATTCCTATGTACCTTGACCGTTTTATTATCGCTTATGGATAATGTGCAGTTGCCTAAATTGTTGATTTCCCTAACTGAGTATGGGCCTTTAAATAACTTATCCAATTTATGACCTGCACTGTTTTCCGTCAGGACTAAATCTCCTATTCGAATATCAATTGGTCTTGTAACCCTGTCGTATTGTGACTTACTGTTAACCTTTTCATTATCCAATAAGCTTTTGGCGCGCTGTTGCGCCTGCTGAAGTCTATACTTTACTTCTTTCTCATATGCTTCTATGTTATACAGTGGGTCTACTACATTCGAATTAAGAAATTTTAGATCAGGACTGTTCTTACCAAACACCAACTCATATGGACAATAACCATGAACAGTGGATGGCGTCGTATTGAAGCAATACGTGAAGTATTTTAGCCACTCATCCCAATCTGTTCTGTTCAATGAAATATATGACCTAACATACTCATTGAATGTTCTGTGAGATCTTTCTATTGTACCCAGAGTTTGGTGATGGTAAGCTGTTGATGTGACATACTCAATGTTCAACAGCTGACAATGTTCTTGCAGGGTCTGATTTTTGTATTCAGTTCCCATATCAGTTAGAATCCTATGCATAGGACCATAAATTAATATAAAATTTTCAAAAATTGCTTTAGCAACGCTCTTTGCCTGCTTATCAGGAATAGGTATAGTGACTAAGTATTTAGTCAGGTCGCATATAATGGTTACAGCATATTCGCTGCCATTATTTGATCTTATAAAAGGTCCAATTGTGTCTATAACAATGATGTCAAATGCCCGGGCTGGCGTCTCTGTTATTGTCATTGGTTCCTTTGTTTTAGGTTGTGTCTTATTAGTCTGGCACTGTTTACATTTCCTTATGTAATTACGGATGTCTCTAGACATTCCGTTCCAGAAATATTTTTCCCTTAATTTTGCCGTCATCCTTGCTATTTCCGGCTGACCGCCGTATAACGGATCGTTGTGATATTTCTCCAATATTTCATGTTTCTGCTCGTCAGCAGTTATTTTAATTCTTCTTGGCGTTAACGCTATTATTAAATTTTGAGTTCTTTGTTCGCTGTACTCTTAAATTCATTAATTGGGATCCCTTTAAATATATCATCATCTAATGTGAGTTGCAATTTATCAATGCCTTTATTGTCGGTTATATTTTCCAACCTAGAGAAGAATTGACCTAAATCAATTTTCCCATTAACAACAAGGTCATTAATAATTATTTTTCTAAAGTTGTTTTTCCTTTTCTAAGGTAACACCTTAGTGTTCTACCTTGTAGGTCAAACTTTAGGCGAACTATTTTCCTGACCTCCTTTATGGTCAATGTTTCATATATCTTTGGAGTTTCCGTTATACTATTATTTTTTTTCTTTGTCTTTGTTCCAATCGCTGCCTTAGATCTCGATCTTGTCTTTACCATATAGACATTTCTTATATTCTTTATGTCATTGAAGTCTATTCTAGATAAAGCATCTGCAGCGTGGTTATCTTTTCCCCTCAAGTACTCTACGGTAAAATCATATTCTTCTAATTCTAACCTCATTCGCGTCAATTTTGAAGAAGGGTTCTTCATTGAAAACAAGTATGACAGTGGTCGATGATCACTTCTTACAATGAATTTAGTGCCATAAATATATGGTCTGAAACACGTAATTGCCCAGTGTATAGCCGCTAGTTCTTGTTCGATAGTAGACTTATTTGATTTACCTTTGGTGAATGACCTTGAAGCATATGCTATAGGGAGTTGTAGCCCGTCGTACTCTTGGCTTAGTACGGCACCGCATGCATATTTGCTTGCATCGGTTGTAATGCAAAATTTTTCATTAAAATTTGGATATTGCAGTATCCTTGGACTCATTAATGAATCCTTTAAATATTCGAATGCTTTTTCGCAGTCTTCGCTCCACTCGAATTTTACATTTTTCCTACATAGCCTCGTTAAAAGGCGAGCGTGTTCCGCAAAATTTGGAACAAAACGTCTATAATAATTGCAAAATGCAACAAATCGTTCAGTTTCATCGGCATTTTTAGGTGTTGGATAGTCTGGAATTATCTTGAATTTGCTATCGTCTGGAAGAATGCCTTTGTTTGTACATTTATGACCTAAATAAGTCACCTCGTGACCAAAAAATGAGCACTTTTCTGGATGCAATTTAAGATTATATTTACGGCATGTTTCAAAAACATCTGTTAAATTTTTTAACATATGCTTTTCAGAACGACCTAATACAACCAAATCATCCATATACAGAAAAGCTTGTGCTGGTGATAGTCCAGCAAATGCTATGGTCATCATTCTCTGAAATGAATTTGGAGCTATTTTAAGCCCGTACGGTAAGCGTTTAAAACGAAATGAACCCTTATCCGTTGAGAATGATGTAATATCTCTGGATTCTTCATCTAATTCAATTTGATGAAATCAGGATGTTAAATCAAGGCAAGAAAAATATTTGGTTCGACCAAGTTGGTCGAGAATATCATCTATTCTTGGTAATGGAAATTTATCTGCAATTAATTTTTTATTGACTCCCCTATAGTCTACTACCAACCTCCATCTTTTCCCTTCACTTCCGGCTATAGATTTTTTTGGTACTAGTAAAATTGGGCTATTAAATTCTGAAGCTGATGGCTCTACAATGCCATCTTGTATCAACTTGTCTACTTGTTTTGTAATTTCCTCCTTATGGGTATGCGGTATTCTATAATTCTTAATATAACTAGGATCGTTGTCCTTTTAACGCAACTTTTGCCTATAAAAATTATTCACTGAGATTCTCTCAGTTTCAAGTGCGAATACATCTATATATTCTCTACATAGTTCTTTTAGTTCATTTTCAACGAATTTTGGGAATTTTTTCGATAATTTTTCTAACTTTTTTTCGCTATCTTGGCTTTCGGTTGCCATTGCTATTTCATAATTATTCAAACTTTCAGTTTGGACTTCAAAACCTGAAATAGTGACGTCTTTGTTAGTTGTGTCAATTATTCTAACACGATTGCTTACAGCTCGAAATCGTATTGGCTATGTATATCCCTTCTTGAAGTGTCTGGTTTGGGATAAATACATCTCCTTTTGGACATTTTATATTTATTTTCCTAATTACCTCTGATCTCGCTGGTAATGATACTATGTTAATATTTGGAGATTCACGCATTGGTATACATATGGTTTCGGGGAAATCGTCTGGTCTTAATACCATCCTATTTTGATCTATTCCGTATTCCAATACACAGTTGTAGTTTTTAATAAAATTAGTCCAAGTATTCCATCGGATGGAATTGGAAAATTATCATCTACTACATGGAAATCATGTTTTATTAGTAGGTTATTGAATATAAGATCAGTTTCAGTTTCCCTTTTGTATAAATCGTGCCACTCCCAATGCCGTGTAGGCTAGTGTTACGATTTTTTTTTTGACACATTACACTCGCAACGTAGTTCTATCTAAATGCTAAGGCTTTTACATGTTTCCCTACAAATTTGCTTAACGTGTATGTCAATAATATTTTAATTTTTCGTTAACTGTACAAAGGTATACATCCCATATTTCTATCATGAGATAAAAAAAAAAAACTTATTTTGTTTGATGATCCATGATGAACTCAAATATTTGTATGTATTGTACTCTGATGTCACATTTTTTTGTGTATCTCAATTAATTACCATACGTTGTAAGATCTACTGTCTTGCTTTTGCAGACGGACTTTAATTTGTCAATTATTTCTCACCATGATGAATTGCGTAAAAGAAAAGAACAAATCTATTCTCAAATTTTTTTTCTACGTATGCTTTTGATGGATTGGCAACAAACAGACATTAATGGTTGAAAAGCAAAATCATTAACATTTTGTGATCAAGTGAGTAAGTCGAACTCCAATAACCGGTCGAAGTGCATATTACGAGTTAATGATTATTAAAGTAAATTTTATAAAAGTCAATGTCAAATAAAAGTCATTGAAACAAAGGAAAATATTTGCTTTTTTTTTAAAAGGTAAATTAAAGGCACTGGACAACATTTTTATGTTTAATACGAAATTTAATAGGGCTTCACCGATTTGAATTTAATCAAAGGGAAGAATATTTTTTTATATCTTCTAAAATTTGGGGTGAGAACATTAAGCAAATTATAATGTGATCGTAAATAAACTATTTTGTACTTTTCCATAGGAGGAACCTCGGTTTCCCTCACCTTTTGTAAAATAGGAGGTGGTAAATTTGTTGAAGGAGAACCACAAAGTTAAAACTTTTTGTACCTTCCTCTGAATAATTTTGGGGAGTTATATACCGAAAAGGAAAAACCCCAATTGGGAAACTTCACGTAGTATTACGTAATCGCCGAATGGCCTAAATCTACACGTGTGGCGGAGCTATACGTATAGTGCTTATATATAGCGAGCTATTTGTTTCCCCAACTTTACCTTAGTCATCACGTGATTGGAAAAAAAAATACGTTCATCAAGTCATCTTCTAGCTTTAACAACCCATCAAATTGTTTACTTACTCTCCACCGTCAATAAAACAATTATTCCGAAATGGAATAATTTTCACGTAAATATTATGCAATTTACTCATATTTAGAATGTTTGATTCAAAACCATAAAATTAACCTTAACCTAGAATTATTCAACCATGCTATTGAAAATTACGTAATCAATATCGTCGTACAAAAAAAAAAAAAATTTAACTTTTACTTTAGCCTTACTTCAAAATTAATTTCAATATTTCGATTTAAACTCATAATTTATAATTTGAATTTAAAATTTAATTGAATATTTAACCTTTAAAATATGATATACGATAGAGTTTAAAACTAAAGGAACACTTTAAATATTTAGAAACTTTAAATTTTGAAATGGCTTTAATTAAAAGTCATCTAATTTTGTTTTAATTAATAATTTTCACAATATATGTAAGCTTAATGATTATTTATAATCACCGGAAATTATAAAGAAACTCAAAACATTAATTTGAATTTCAGCAAAAAAAAAGGAACAATGATTTGGAAAGATTTAAAAATTTTTTAGCTTTTAACACAATGCAATACTAAATTTCAACTTTATATAAAATTTCATGAGTTCTTAATAATTTTTCTAGGTGTATTATATTAAAATGTATCTTATTTTTTTTATCATTAGTTACAAAATTTCTAAGTTTGTTTAGAATTGTACAACAACAACGATTGCTGGGCCCATCAGTTGGAACGTTGTAGTAAGTGGAACACAAACAAAAAAATTAATAAGAATGTAAGTACTGATGTAATAAAATTTATTTTTATATAGTTTTGTTGATTATATGCTATTATTTATTGGTCCGATCTTATTATGTTCCACCTTCTCTATTAAATATTCTCATAACTGGTTTATTTAGTTTACTATATTTTTAAATAATTTAGTATACTAGGAGCACTCTTAAAGTAGTGTTCGTTCTTACTCTCTTTTGTAAAAAAACAAAAAAAAAATAATGAATTTCATTAATAAATCTCATTTTGAATTCTTATATTAGAAATATGAAACACTAGGTTTTTTTTTGGGAATGACAATCATTTTAAAATGTAAGTTACTATAGCGACAGTCGTGTCTATTTTTAAGGGACAGTATTAAAGTAAAGGTATTGTTACTGTCAAGGCGTCTGACATACGGTCAGTTGGGTGGGAAAATTGTACCTAAATGACATACCATCTTGTCATCAAGCGATCTTCTTTCGATTTTCTTTAAACTATTTTTATATTTTTTTTGCCTACTCTGTGGTACATATTGGCATGAAGAGTAGGTTATGTGTAGGGCGTTATGAAGCCAGGGTTGAGAACTAAAATCTACCATATATAGAGCTAGCTGGAAAGATCGTATTTCATGCCACTTAACCTTAACCTTAATTTTCATTTTGCTTGTTGGATTTGAGAGTATAAGAAATTTGTAATAATTTTTATTATTCTAAAATGTACCCAACGCCTTACAGATATGGCGCCCAACGAAAAAAAAAAAAAAAAAAATAAAAAAAAGAGCTCATACAAGCTAACTTTTATTTTTTTATATCTTATTAAATTATTTTCAAATGAAAAGGAAGATTTGTTTTTGGAGACGAAAGAATGATTGTCATCATAGTGGTTAAATATAGTACCATCAAATACTATAGTCTGAGTGTTGTCCTATTAATTCGGACATTTTTAAATCTGAGTCTAGTTGTAACTCTTAGTATTGTAGTATTTCGTTTACTATAACCATTCTTATAATAAGTCATTGTCTTGGTTCTGTTAGTCCGAGTTCTGGAATATTAATTAGTTCTTTTTCTTTTGCTGCTACGGATCGGACCATTGGCAGATTGTCAAATATGTTAAACAAGCCCGTTAGAGATTTTCTTTTTATCTGTAATGCTGTAGTTTTCATATTTCATTCACATATATTTTAAGTTAATTAAACATTAACTGTAGCGAAAAGGAGATCCGTTAATTAGTTTCAAAGCAGATTACGCTGCTCCTTTTCGTATAGACATAGACTGTTGTTTTGGATTTTCGTTTTGATATGGTTTGTCATTCCCTTAAATTTAAATGAAATTAAAATTTATATACATACATATTTTGATTAAATTTAATATTACTTGGATATATATTTGCGATTTTAATCTGATTTTGATAGAAGAGGTATAATACCATATTCATACACGGCATAAATTTGATTTTGTATTAATACCAAACTTGCTTCGACAAAATTTTTAATTTTTTTTTGCATTTAAGTTATGAATACTAGGAGCTCTAGTAGAGATAAAAATTCTACAAATTCTGGTCTGGGAAATAGCTTTACAGATACAACGAATTCTTCTTACTCAGACAATTCTATTTCTGCTAGTAAATCAATTCGAGGTGTCACTGCAAAAAAATCTTTGCACAACTCTCGAGACACAAATTCGGGAAAACCGAAAACTTCCACTTCAATCCACTCCACTTCTGGTTGTAAAGCTTCACAATTCACTACGGGAGGTGTTCTTAAGAAGAGCTCTGTTGGCGGTAATTCTTCTTTTTCTCGGGGTCGTGGTGGCCGTTATTCAGCTTCTCAGAATAATATTTCTATTGAATTACAGAATTCCATTAGAACGCCTGGCAAACCATTAGTGGCACATTCTCCTGTTAATAAAAATAATGAAAAATCTCCTCAGAATCTAGGTACTCAGAATATCGCTGGAAGACCGAAAGTATTGCATTCTCCTATTAACGCGAATTCGGCAGTTACACAGAGCATTCGGGCTCAGAGCTTAAATCACATTTCCATTGAATTAAAGGATACTGACGAAATTTCCAGTTTACCATTAGTTTCACATTTTCCTGCTCGCAATAATACTGAGCAGATTCTTCTGGCTCAAAGTTTGGATAATATTCCTATTGAATTGAATAATACTGATAGGAATTTGGAAGCAGCCTCACAGAACCTGCTATCACTAGGTTTAATTAGTACCTCGTTAAAATCAAGTGTTGCAAACAAATCTGACAGCAGATCATTGGAAGATTTGGGAACACCCCCACAAAATCTCCAAACTAAAAGTTTTTATAATACCTCATTTGATTTGGAGGACACTGTTGTACATTATTTGAATAACGAGAATTCAGAAACGCGGAGTATCCATACTCAGAGCTCTGAAAATTTAGCTTCTAGTTCACTTGTTAGAATAAATAATACAATGGCTCAGCATGATTCGAACACACTAAACTCCGCCGTAGGTGGAAACAATAATCCAAATTCTCTGTATGAGTTTCCCCCGCCATTGAACAATGTTCCTCCTCCGATAAATAATATTTCCGCACCGCGGAATAATATTCCTACGACACTACATGCTAATACGACTCCGGCCACATCTTTTGATTCCTTGGTTGCCATGATGGAGCTGACTATGCGAAATACTAGAGAAGAGTTCAGAAAAGAACTTTCGTCACTAAGGGAAAGTATCTCCCAAATTGGAAATGGATCACAGAGGCCAACGGATTTATCGCCAAATTTGAACCAGGCGACATTCGCTGGCAATTCATTTGGTACTCGTGGCAGTTCACCGGTGAACAGCGATTCGAATATCAAACTTGAGAAATGGAAAATTTCTTACGATGGATCAGGATCTGTATCCGACTTTATTTTTAAGGTAGAGACCCTTCGGGCGCGATCCAAGTGTTCTGAGGATCATTTAATTTCAAATTTTCATGTGCTTTTGGACGGAAAGGCAGAAAAATGGTATTGGCTTTTCACGATGCAAAACCGAAATGTTAATTATTCTCAATTGCGTACCGCTCTTAGTAAAGAGTTTGGTCACTTGGAGACAGATCATGATATTCTTTTGAAGATGTCTTCGCGGAAGCAACAGTATAAGGAAACATATGATGATTTCCATACTGCCATCGTCTCAATGAATTTAAGGCTCGGAATTCCTTTGCCTGACGAAACATTGATTGATATAATTAAAAAAAATATACATTCGAATTTAAGTTTTTTATTGTTTAGTTCATATCCTAGGTCTTTGAACGATTTTAGGGATATTGCACGAAAGGCGGAAAAGGTTCTCCGTGATAACAAATCTCAGAATCATAGTTTAGGACAGTCCCGTAACGTTAGTGAGCTCGAGGCTCCACTTGGGGAATTTGACGATTCGGAATCTATTGACCCACAACTTGAGGCTCTTCAAATCTCGAAGAGGAAAAATAGGTATGATTATTCCAACATACAGTGCTGGAATTGTACGTCATTAGGACATTCATACATTTATTGTTCTAGGGAAATTAAGGAGCCGTTCTGTTTTAAATGTGGACAAAAGGGTGTAGTGACTCCTAGCTGTCCGAACAAACATGGTTATCAGGGAAACCACAAAATGGGCGAACTGGCTACCGGGGACACTCGTCCATCCCACCAAACCCCGAGTTTGAATTAAAATCCAAATTGAGCACCAATGCGAAAGTCCCTACTAATGACAATTTTACACCAAAACCACTTATTTTAAATGAAAATTCTGTTAGAGAAATCTCTACACAAACTGAGGAATTTCTTGGCCCTTTGACTAAACGGAAAACGTATTCCTTTCAATTATCGAATCCACCATGTGCACCTTATTGTAAACCTTCTTTGCGAATATTAAAATGTCGACTACGTTATAAGGAGCGAAAATCTATTCGTAAGATTTTGGAATCGACGATTCTACATGGGTCTGATGATCGTCCTTTTGCTAAAGTGCAGATTTTTGACGAATTTTTAGTTGGATTACTTGATTCGGGAGCGAATGTTTCCGTATTAGGGAAAAACTGCATGGATTTTATAGAAAGAAACAAAATTTCCTTCAGATCGGTTATGTCGTCGATACGAGTCGCCAATGATTCTAAACAACGGGTAGTAGGGTTTTGTAATTTACCAGTGAATTTCAAAAATGTGACAAAAATTATTCGTTTTTATTTAGTTCCATCTTTTTGTCAGGAGGCATACTTTGGCACTGATTTTTGGCGCGAGTTTGCATTAGCCCCGGATATTATACCTATTGTATCTGCCATTGAAATTGAAATGTCAAAAGAGACGCAAGATAATTCAAATTTTCATAATCTTTCTTCAGATCAAAAGTTGATTCTAGAAAAAACAATTTTAGATTTCCCTCTTTCGAGAAGCTTGGACTAGGATGTACGGATTTATTAGAACACGATATTGACACAGGGGATGCGGTTCCAATTAAATGTAAACTTTACCCATTGTCACCGCCTAGACAAGAAGAGGCGTATCAGGAAATTGAACGGTTGCTAAGCATGGGCGTAATTGAAGAATCGAATTCACCTTGGTGTTCTCCGGCGGTTTTAGTTAGGAAACCAGGCAAGGTTCGGCTATGCATCGATTCAAGGAAATTAAACGCGGTTACAAAAAAAGATTCGTATCCTTTACCCCATATAAACGGACTTTTAAGTAGGCTCAAGGATACATTCTTTATTAGCGGAATAGATCTCAAAGACGCATTTCTTCAAATCCGGTTAACGCGATCCTCAAGGGAGAAAACTGCATTCGTAGTGCCCGGTAAACCTTTATTTCACTACAAATACATGCCATTTGGCCTATGTAATGGTCCGCAGACAATGAGTAGGCTCATGGATCGTGTAATACCTTCACGGTTGCGTGAAAACGTGTTCATATATTTAGATGACTTGTTAGTATGTAGTTCCGATTTTGAGTCTCATATAAAACTTTTAAGTGAAGTAGCTTCTTGCTTAAAAATGGCAAAGTTAACTATAAATGTCAGCAAAAGTAAATTTTGTCAGAAGGAAATCCGTTATTTAGGATATATTGTTGGCAACGGAACCTTAAAAGTTGATCCTCAAAAGGTTGAATCAATTCAAAATTTTCCTCTCCCGAAAACACCAAAGCACGTCCGAAGATTTGTAGGAATGGCCAATTGGTATAGATCGTTTATATCAAATTTTTCTGATCTCGCTGGTCCACTAACCGATTGTTTACGGAAATCGTCGAAATCATTTACATTGAGCGAGGAAGCTAAAATTTCGTTCCAAAAACTAAAGGATGCACTTTCATCTGCTCCGGTGTTAGCCCAGCCCAATTTTGACCGTGAATTTGTCATACAGTGTGATGCTTCTAACATTGGAGTCGGTGGTGTACTATTCCAGTGCGATGACCAGGGAAAGGAACATCCTATTGCCTATGTATCCCAAAAATTAAATAGATGTCAACGGAACTATACGGTTACCGAATTGGAGTGCATGGCCGCGATAGTATGTGTAAACAGATTCAGACCGTATATTGAGGGTGTTCCATTTCGGATCATAACGGACCATTCATCTCTAAAATGGCTTATGTCTCAAAAGGACTTAAGCGGACGCTTGGCCCGTTGGAGCCTCAGGTTGCAACGCTATGATTTCACAATAGAGCAAAGAAAGGGTTCGTTAAATGTGGTACCCGATTGTTTGTCCCGAATTGAGGTTGATGAATTATCTATCTCAGATATGCCTTTAGAAATAGATTTGTCTGCTCCTGAGTTTAGCGAAGAGGAGTATCTAAAGCTAGTAAAAACCATTTTGGATAATAAGGAGTCCTTACCCGACCTTTGTGTTTCTAATAATTTGATTTATAAACGAGTGAAATTAAGGCAAGGTGCAGAAGATGAGGAGGATAGTCTGTGGCGTCTTTGGATCCCTAGAACATTAGCTGAAGGTGTTATAAAATCTTTCCATGATTCTGTTCTTTCGTGCCATGGTGGGTTTGCAAAAACCTTAGCGAGAGTGCGGCAAAAATATTTTTGGCCCACAATGGTATCCGACATAAAAACGTACGTTAAAAATTGTGATAAGTGTAAAATGGTTAAATCCCCAAATCAGATTTCTAAAACCCCAATGGGCAATCAATTTATTACTACTAGGGCATTTGAGAGATTCTATTGTGACTTTTTGGGTCCCTACCCGTTTACAAAAGTCAAAAACTCTGTTATTTTCATTTGTTTAGACCACTTGACGAAATTTATATTTCTAAAGCCACTCCGAGCCGCAACATCGGCAAATGTAATTTTGTTTTTCCAAACTGAGGTTTTCCCCACCTTTGGCGTGCCACACTATGTGCACAGTGATAATGCGAAACAGTTTGTTTCTCATGAGATGAAACGTTTTTTTGACTTATATGGTATTGTCCACATTAAAACGGGCCTCTATGCGCCTCAATCAAATGCGTCTGAGCGCGCAAACCGCGATATTATAACTAAAATCAGATGCTTTTTAGAGGATAATAAGGATCATAGTAATTGGGATAAGTTCATACCCCAAATACTCTCTATTTTACGAAGCGATTATCACTCAACTATCAAATGTTCTCCTTACTATGCCACTTTTGGCCAGAACAAGGTTCAACATGGATCTAGCTACAGAATATTAGAGAAACTTGGTTGTATGTCTGGTGAAGATTTGAGTGTTTTAAATAATGTAGATAAAATGGTAAAGATCAGAGAGAAAGTCAGGGACAATTTGAATGTGGCATATGAAAAATCTAGTAAAACCTATAATCTTCGAACAAGGAAAACTAGCTTTCAGAAAGGTCAACTTGTGTTTAGAAAGAATCATGTACTGAGTAATAAGTCAAGGAAAATTAATAGGAAATTTATGCCGAAATTTTTAAAATGTAGAATAAGGGATAAAATTGGAAATAATTTATATGATTTAGAGGATATGAATAGTGAATATATAGGAAGGTATCATGCGTCAGACTTGAAATCTTAATTTTGCCCGGCTTTTGTGGGTCGAGCCACACGTTAAGAATAATAAAAATTGTTTACACACCGAGGAAAATTGTTGACATAATTATTTGGGACTTGGTTACAATTGAATTTGATTTCAATTAAATGTCCAATTATTTCAATGAGATTCATTTATTTTGGCTGATTACTTTCGATTAAATTTTAAAATAAATATAAATAGAATTTTGGAAGGAAAAGTTTTATTTGGTTTTCGGTAAATATGGTAAAGACTTCAATTGGTCCCGTTTTCACTGTGATTTTGATTGAAAATAGGTTATAGGAATATCAATTATTTTTTTTTGTAATATTAGGAAAATAGTTGGGGAATGGCAATGGAAAAATCATTTTCCTGTTCGTCATTCGATGTGGGAATCTCAGAGCGAAGCAGGTTTGTTACGATTTTTTTTTGACACATTACACTCGCAACGTAGTTCTATCTAAATGCTAAGGCTTTTACATGTTTCCCTACAAATTTGCTTAACGTGTATGTCAATAATATTTTAATTTTTCGTTAACTGTACAAAGGTATACATCCCATATTTCTATCATGAGATAAAAAAAAAAAACTTATTTTGTTTGATGATCCATGATGAACTCAAATATTTGTATGTATTGTACTCTGATGTCACATTTTTTTGTGTATCTCAATTAATTACCATACGTTGTAAGATCTACTGTCTTGCTTTTGCAGACGGACTTTAATTTGTCAATTATTTCTCACCATGATGAATTGCGTAAAAGAAAAGAACAAATCTATTCTCAAATTTTTTTTCTACGTATGCTTTTGATGGATTGGCAACAAACAGACATTAATGGTTGAAAAACAAAATCATTAACATTTTGTGATCAAGTGAGTAAGTCGAACTCCAATAACCGGTCGAAGTGCATATTACGAGTTAATGATTATTAAAGTAAATTTTATAAAAGTCAATGTCAAATAAAAGTCATTGAAACAAAGGAAAATATTTGCTTTTTTTTTAAAAGTTAAATTAAAGGCACTGGACAACATTTTTATGTTTAATACGAAATTTAATAGGGCTTCATCGATTTGAATTTAATCAAAGGGAAGAATATTTTTTTATATCTTCTAAAATTTGGGGTGAGAACATTAAGCAAATTATAATGTGATCGTAAATAAACTATTTTGTACTTTTCCATAGGAGGAACCTCGGTTTCCCTCACCTTTTGTAAAATAGGAGGTGGTAAATTTGTTGAAGGAGAACCACAAAGTTAAAACTTTTTGTACCTTCCTCTGAATAATTTTGGGGAGTTATATACCGAAAAGGAAAAACCCCAATTGGGAAACTTCACGTAGTATTACGTAATCGCCGAATGGCCTAAATCTACACGTGTGGCGGAGCTATACGTATAGTGCTTATATATAGCGAGCTATTTGTTTCCCCAACTTTACCTTAGTCATCACGTGATTGGAAAAAAAATACGTTCATCAAGTCATCTTCTAGCTTTAACAACCCATCAAATTGTTTACTTACTCTCCACCGTCAATAAAACAATTATTCCGAAATGGAATAATTTTCACGTAAATATTATGCAATTTACTCATATTTAGAATGTTTGATTCAAAACCATAAAATTAACCTTAACCTAGAATTATTCAACCATGCTATTGAAAATTACGTAATCAATATCGTCGTACAAAAAAAAAAAAAAAAAAATTTAACTTTTACTTTAGCCTTACTTCAAAATTAATTTCAATATTTCGATTTAAACTCATAATTTATAATTTGAATTTAAAATTTAATTGAATATTTAACCTTTAAAATATGATATACGATAGAGTTTAAAACTAAAGGAACACTTTAAATATTTAGAAACTTTAAATTTTGAAATGGCTTTAATTAAAAGTCATCTAATTTTGTTTTAATTAATAATTTTCACAATATATGTAAGCTTAATGATTATTTATAATCACCGGAAATTATAAAGAAACTCAAAACATTAATTTGAATTTCAGCAAAAAAAAAAGGAACAATGATTTGGAAAGATTTAAAAATTTTTTAGCTTTTAACACAATGCAATACTAAATTTCAACTTTATATAAAATTTCATGAGTTCTTAATAATTTTTCTAGGTGTATTATATTAAAATGTATCTTATTTTTTTTATCATTAGTTACAAAATTTCTAAGTTTGTTTAGAATTGTACAACAACAACGATTGCTGGGCCCATCAGTTGGAACGTTGTAGTAAGTGGAACACAAACAAAAAAATTAATAAGAATGTAAGTACTGATGTAATAAAATTTATTTTTATATAGTTTTGTTGATTATATGCTATTATTTATTGGTCCGATCTTATTATGTTCCACCTTCTCTATTAAATATTCTCATAACTGGTTTATTTAGTTTACTATATTTTTAAATAATTTAGTATACTAGGAGCACTCTTAAAGTAGTGTTCGTTCTTACTCTCTTTTGTAAAAAAACAAAACAAAAAAAAATAATGAATTTCATTAATAAATCTCATTTTGAATTCTTATATTAGAAATATGAAACACTAGGTTTTTTTTTGGGAATGACAATCATTTTAAAATGTAAGTTACTATAGCGACAGTCGTGTCTATTTTTAAGGGACAGTATTAAAGTAAAGGTATTGTTACTGTCAAGGCGTCTGACATACGGTCAGTTGGGTGGGAAAATTGTACCTAAATGACATACCATCTTGTCATCAAGCGATCTTCTTTCGATTTTCTTTAAACTATTTTTATATTTTTTTTGCCTACTCTGTGGTACATATTGGCATGAAGAGTAGGTTATGTGTAGGGCGTTATGAAGCCAGGGTTGAGAACTAAAATCTACCATATATAGAGCTAGCTGGAAAGATCGTATTTCATGCCACTTAACCTTAACCTTAATTTTCATTTTGCTTGTTGGATTTGAGAGTATAAGAAATTTGTAATAATTTTTATTATTCTAAAATGTACCCAACGCCTTACACTAGTGGTCTGATTTGCGTTTATTCTTCCTGTTTCTATTTGTCCATTTTTAATTAACGATATGTCCGCACCTGTATCAACTAAATATGAAGAACTATTATTACTGAATTTTGACGCTAATGAAATGTATGACGCTAGACCTAAATTTATATTCAAGATTCTACCGTTTGTAGTGTCATTGCTTAATGAGTACTTGGGGTTTGGTCGTTTTCCTCTTCAATGTGTATTGGCCTGACATTAATTCGTCTATAGCCATTGTTGTTACTATTGTTGTAACCCCTGTTATTGCCACGGCGATTGTATTGTCCACCGTTATTTCCGCCCTGGACATAATCATTCCTATTATTGACCTGATTATTGCGGTTATGGTAAACTGTTCCATTTCCGCGTCCCCGGAAATTTCCGTTGGGTCGCTCACGCCTTTGGTACCGGTTTGCGTTTCTACCATTATTATAATACATTACTGTATTATTTTTGGCCGCATCTGTAGAGCTGTTTATGAATTTGGCCATAGCATCGTTAAGGGTGCTAAATTGACCAGCCTCCATTACGAGGCCCACTCTTTCATTAGTGCAGCTCCTCGTCATTGCTTTGACAGCTATATTGGTGGTATATTTTTCGGCTAATGTGGTCGTTAATCCGTCCGTTATATAGGCGCTTTGCAGCCTTTTTGCCAGGTCTTCTATTTCTTTTGTATAATCATTTGGTGACTTACCACCTTGTTTCAGGTTCATTAATCTCGCTGATAGGACTTCAACGGATTCACCCTTGACTGTTGACCTTAATCTTGCAATTATGCCGGCCAAATTTGCTTCATTACCCTCTATAAGGATACGAGCTGTTCCCTTCAATTTGGTTTTTACCAGATTGACGGCTACCGCATCTTGACCTTCAGCGATCGAATCGACAAGTGTCAGGGCATCTAAGAAACTTTGTAGGTTCTCTGCCCTACCATCGAAATCAGGTATGATCCTGGAAGCTGTTCTTAAAAATTCTGATGCTGTTTGTGGCATTTTGTCGCTGTTTTCCCCCAATTGTACTGACAATTTATCTAGGGGAAAATTGTGCGTTTATGTAAGAAATCAAAATTGAAACAATTTGGGAGACTATGGGGAAATGTCATAAAAGGTTACTAAAATTTCCCCATTGAAAAAGAAATATAATGTCAATTTATTGTATTGGCCCGTAATGCCAAACATTCAAAATCACTAGGTGCCAAAATATTCGCATACTAATCAAAGAATTTCCAGAGTATATCCGATAAAATTTTTGCTATATTGGCAATTAATGCCCAAAAAAAAAATTTGAGAAGAGAGAAAAAAAAAATCTGTTCAAGTGAATAATTCCACTATAGTAATTCTATGGCACTGTATGCCAAAGATAATTTTATTCATTCACTATACTTTAATTCCAACAAATTCATTCAATAAAATTAATATGAAATTTTTGCCTTTTATAAATAATTATCTGGCACAATATGCCGCAATGTTCAATTATCAATAATATTGGCAATTAATGCCAATTCTCAAAAACAGGTAATTAAAACCAATACCAAATTTTCCATTTCAAAGCAAATATATTAAGATCTGTCACTCAATGTTATTTCTAATATGTTCGAAATATTGCCCAGGATATCTTTATTAAAAAATTACCTAGAGATTTTCGCAATGCCGTGTCTAAACCTTATCAAGGTTGTCGCCTCTGCTCATATACCTCTTACGGAGAGATCTTTTGTGGAGCACATATAATTTCAGTAATAAATTGGCCACGCTTACCAATACTAGACACAATGTGAGGTACCACAAGGAATCCAATTGATTTGTGTGGTCGACAACCTCAACGTTGGTTATGACATTAGCGTTGGGTTTTTCGAGTTTCGACTCGGTCTTTCCCATAATAAAATATATTATTTTCTCTATTTAAGTAAATAAAACTGATCCAAAAGGGTATGTCCGAATATCCCAAAACACAATCAATTTGTCCATAAAAATAAAATGAATTTAAGATCCTTTTCCCTTACTGTATGGTCGAGGTACTTTCTAAATTATACATTATATAAAAAAATAGCCTAGGTCATCCTGTGGATGAGCTTTCCGCTTTGGAATAAAATTAAATTAAATATATTTTAAATCAGAGTATATTTTCATAACATATTCTTAGTATATTTCCATTGATTATTTTGTATTAACAAAATGGTATTAAAATAAATATTCTCTCCCTTTTTTTTTTTTTTTTTCTTTCTGTTAAACTAATAAAGTAGATTTTTATACAATATAAATATCAAAAATTATTATGTAGATTACAAAATATAAAGAACAGAATAGTAGTACCATATATGTAGGTATTATTACCAACTGGCTTTTATATATATAATTATTGTGCGATTTTTATATGTATACATCTAATAAAATATTCAAGGTCGATATAAATGTTTAAAAGATTACAATGGTAATGCATCTAATTATTTAAAATATTTAAATTTTATATTAATAACGCTTACGATGTTTTATGTTTATCGCTGTTGGTGTTGTGGATTGTTGCAGCTGCTGTTATTGTTGATGTTGATGTTGCTGTTATAGTTGCTGTTGTTGTCGCTTCCTCTTGTACGTTGCAGGTGTATCGGCCACACCTGTTTCTTGCTTCTTTGGCCACATTGATTTTCATTTCTTCTCTTCCTTTCTTATTTTATTAATTTAATTTTTGTATATATTTTTAGCACTAGTAAGTTCATTTTGTATTTAACATTAATTTTTATCAGCTATCACTAAATCAACCAGCAGGGCTTCAATTATTTTTTTTTTCGTTTAATTTATGTAATAAAAATGGGTTTCTTTCTTTGCAAATTTTTTTTTTTTTTGTAGTTTTATAAAAATAATATTGAAAAAAAAAATTTAAAGCATTTTTTTTTTTTTAATTTTTTGATTTTTAAATCGCTTTTTGTTGTTTTTGTTGTAGGCATTTAATTCTCACTGTTAAGTTTCCATATTTTTTGAGTTTATTTATGTTTTTATAGAATTGTTTGTTTGTTTTGTTTTGTTAAAATGTGTTTTTTTTTTTTTTGTTTAAAACTTATTTTTTTTTTTTTTATTAAAAAAATTTTTGTTTTTAATTTGCTTTTTATGTCAAGGCTGGCAGGATCGCCATATTATGTCACTTCATTAATTTAATTTTTACTTATCCTTTTCAAACAATTCATTTTATTTAAAACACCTTTTGTATTTTCTTGGCGAACAGCCGCTTGTGCGACTGTTCTGTTATGGAGTACTTTATTAATTGTGTTTACAAATTATACTTAAATTCTGACACGCTAGAATACAATTAAATGTGTGTGGGAATCTGCAAGCACAGCAGATTTCCACACAGGTGAATCAAATAAACTAAACATAACTGTATTGTATTGCAGTTTGAGAAATAAATGTTTCTCACGCTAAAGTTCGGTGTGTGTGGATATTGTTGCCGTACATTAAAATGGTTTAATGTTACCATTTAGTTACCGTACTGAAGGTATGGTAACTAAGACATATCAAACACACTACAATGTCTTCAAATATTTGCAGAAGATATATAAACGTCAAAATGAAACAAGAACACTTGTCTGAACACCAAGGTTCGCAATCGTGATTCAGAGAGCGAATCAAGTGGTTCATTTTGCCGTCTGAACATGCTATTAAACAGAATAACAAGATCATTATAATTAGAAAGGGAGGTGCCATTGTTAAAATAATTAAAATAATAATAGTTAAAAATAATTTTAAATTAAATACTCTTAAATTGTCAATTGTCGATACAGCAAATGTATTGCGAAATACATAATCACGCCATATATATGTATGTATGTATGTATGCCATTTGTGTACGCTTCGTTTATACAGGTATTTTTAATATGATTTAAAAAAATATGTAAAATTAATAATAAAAGAAAGAAGTAGGAAAAATAAAGAATGATTAATGATTGAAACTTAAAAGTAACAAGTCGTGTTTATAATTCATTTTAAATAATTAAATATATAATAACCTTTTATATTAGAGAAGGGGTCTTAGGCCGAACTAATTGGATATAGAAAATAAGCTTGAATCAAATTTAAGTGGCCATTGTTATGAATTTGTTACAAGCAAAAATGGAAAAGTTCATATAGAATGCTATTTTTTATGGGGACTAGGTCCAAAAATGAACCGATCATGGCAATATTTAGAGAAGTCACTTATTTTTTGTAAAAATATGTGTAAACCAAATTTGGGAAAAATCTTTGCAATACTTTTGTTTTTTAATATATTTAAGTGAAAATCGTGAAGCAGCTTTATATGGGGTTTATTTTTAGACAACTAATAACTTAGATCTTACGTCACTTAAACCTGATTTATATGGAGAATATGTCTTAACATGAACCGATTTTCACCAATTTCAAGTGCGATCGTCCTGTGGCCACAGGCAGACAGAAAGATGGACGAATGGATGGATAGACGGACATCGCTAAATCAACCCAAAAAGTAATTCTGCGTTGATCGATAGCATACATTTTCTGATATTTTTAGTAGTTGCAAAAATCAGCATAAACTCATTATAATAAAATTAAGTTTTTTTCGATTTATTTCTAATAAAATAGATTTTTAATTAAAATACACATAAATCTTGGATGGGATCTACACCCGTCCCTTAGTTTACGCGATAGATACGCGTAAATAACTCTTAAACAAACACAAAAATTTAATTAATTTTTTTGCTGCAAAACTGAAAAATTGTCAACTCATAGTTTCCTTTGTTAAAATTAAGCCTCCGTTAGGTCGTATACTACCCCAAGATGGGTTGATAATAAATTATTTATATTATTGTCTTGTGGACCAACTTTATGTATATTTGGATAAATGGCAGATATTCTACACAACCCGATAAATTTCTCAAGTCGTTTTCAGCTCACCTGTAATAATAGTCTTTCATCGGCCCAAATAGCCGCTTGTTTCCAATCGATTTTTGATTCAAATGGTAAAACCCAATCATTGGACAACAAAACAGGAATGCAACCAGCTTGTATAGCTTCGAGAAATCTATTTGACAGGAAAAATTAAAAAAAAAATATATATACCATTAATTTTGAGGGAACTTCTATTTAGAATCAAGGAACATGTTTCCCTCGCCCCCGAATTCATTTAAAATTGGTACAAATGTCGCAGTTTACTCCACTAGTAGCTCTGGATTTTATAATCTCTGAAATATGGTGGCCGTGAAAAATCATTACAAACTCAAAGGAGTAGGTCCTCATGATTATGGTTTTATTTAAAAGTACTCGTGGTTTACTCGAATCTTCAGTTAAAAATGTCGCTTGGAAGGTATATAACTCGTTTTATTAAAATAAATTGATATATTTTTATTTTTTTTACCATATGTCAAAGGTCATAACCATAAGATATTTAGTTAAATATTATAAAAACTTTTAAAATAAAAATTATGGTAGTAACACTTGTGCTAAATTATGTGTGAGTTTTTAGTTGGTTCCTGAGTTAGAAATTAAAATTCAAAATAATCTAACCCACAAAAACAAGGTTTGTTTAAAACTCTTTCTTTCCTTATGCATTTGAGTTTTGAATCGCTCCGTGACTGTGCGTGACTATGCGTGACTATGTCAAAGTTAATCTTTTTTCACAGCAAGTCTATCGACCAAGTTTCAGATCGGTCGGATAAGGGAAAATTGGGTTTAAATCCCTCCGTGACTGTGCGTGACTATGTCGAAGTTAATCTTTCTTTACAGCAAATATATCGCCCAAGTTTCAGTTGATTGGATGTGGGGAAATCCGTTTTAAATCTATCCGTGACTGTGCGTGACCATGAGTGACTGTGCGTGACTAAGTCAAAGTTAATCTTTTTTTGTATGGACCAAGTTTCATATCGATCGGATGAGGGAAAATGACATTTGGATCACTCCGTGACTGTTCGTGACTACCCCTAAATTATTCTCTAGTCACAACAAGACTATTGGCCAAATTTCAGATCAATTGGATAAGGAGGAATGAGGTTGCCCCACGGCAGACAGATAGACAGAGAGTATGAGTTAAAAGAAAGAGTTTAAAAAGTATCAAAAGAAGAAATTTTAAATATTTATTTTGAATCCTTTCAATTAACAAACTTTTCAAACTTAATTATTCGTGTTTTTTATTTTAAAAAAAATTTAAACATATCACTTTTAATATAATCCATTTCAAAATTTTGATCACCACAAATAACACCGTAAAGGGCGTCTTAATTTAAATGAGACTGTAATTACAATTATATGAGTAGGTGAACAAGATTTGAAGAAACACGCAATTATTATAGACTGTATCAGTGAGTTTTTTTAAATGTTTTTTCACTTGTTGCGGCGCCTTATTTCAGGAATTAGTAGAGTTTTGCAAAATAGAATATTAATGAACATTCAACCTATCAAAGGGGGTGAGGTCTAAAAAGATGATTTGAAGTCGAAGCACCCATGACATTTATTTAAAATATAGTAGTTTAATTGCAAAAAAAAAAAAATCATAAATATTCATAAAATATACGACCATGTTCTATATTTCACCGTGATTTCAAATTGGTAGTGAAAATGAAAATTTCGATGTTACATAAATCTAATAAGTTTATTTTTCTTCTATTTAATTTCTTAAATAAATATTTTTGCTTCGTTGAAAAAAATAACAATGGTTGAAACTAAAAATTAACGTTTTTTGTTAGAATCTAAATAAAATATATTTTTAAAAGCATGAAATCGATATGAAATCACTTTATTGGAATTGGGAGCCTAAATCATGAGTAACATTTTCACTTCCACCATAAAATGATAAACAGAACGTGGCCGATAGAAAAAAGTAATTAATATTTTACTTACCTAAAGGAACCTAAACGTCTTCCACGAGGTACTAAACAGAATGTTGAGTTAAGCAATAACGTTTCATAGTCATATCTGCAAATAAAAGAATTAAAATTTAAAATAATTATTTTGATTAAAAACCGATTATTTTTGATTTTATAATCTGGAAAGAATATATGTATGTCTGCACACATTTATTTAATTTTTTAAAAGTTGGATTTTTATCAAGTAGCAGCACCAAAATTATCTAATCAATCTAATCAATAAAGTTTTCACACAAATCTTATTCAAATTTATTTTAAATAGATACATTAACTATTTCGACCAATGTTCTATGTTCAGAAAATAATATATACCTAACAAAAAGCAATTCAGGTTTACAACTTTTGTGTCATAGGGAAATTGAAAGTACATATATATGAAAAACACATAGTTTTGGGTCGATTCTTTTTTAGTCTCCTTTCTGCTCGATACACTTCGTCTGGCAATTCTCCAACTTCCAAAGCCCTCTGCAATATAAGATTTCGATATTTTCTCAAAATAGGCTTCTGTTGCAGAGATGATCATCTCATTAGATTAAAATTTTTTTTTTCACCGAGCTTTTTCTTTAAATTTGGAAACAGCGACAAGTCGATGGGAGAAAAATCTGGATGCAGTAACAATTCCAACCTCAACTCTTGATTTTTTGCCATCGAAACTACACAAGTGTACACCCGAGAATTATCTTGTTGAAAGAAAAATTTGTTATACTCTCCACATCACTGTGCAGTGGGTATACATAGGTTTTTCATTCCATTTGTAACGCATCGAAAAAATTCCGGACTCTCCAAAACCATATATTTTCTTGATCATTATAACAAGGGAAGTTGATTTAGCGATGACCGCCTGTCCGGCTGTCTTTGGAAATCACGCCATCAATATTTAAGCTAGACCATTAGTTTTTGTATAAAATCGTTTGTTAACATCCCAAAAGAGTTGCAATGTAAAATCGTGAAAATCGGTTAAAGGGGTCACGAGATATAAATCAAACTTTAAAAAAATCTTGAAAAAATAAAATTTTTCAGTGTGTGTGTTGCTTTTCTGAAGATATGTTGTATATGTTGTAATTCTTCTTAATGTTTAAGTCATTGCAGTTGTGTGCATATTAATACTGTACGTGTCACATTGGCCTAAGAAGTATTAGCACATATTTTGGTATCGTTATAATTAAAAATTAAGTACTAAAAAATAAAAATTCAATATAAAAAATTTAAAATAAAAATTAAATATTAAATATTAAAAATTAAAAATGAAAAATTAAAAATGAAAACTGAAAAATAAATATGAAAAGTGAAAAATTAAAACTGAAAAATGAAAAAAGAAAAATGAAAAATTAAAAATGAATAATGAAAAATTAAAAACTAAATATTACAATTAAAAAATAAAAATTAAATATTCGAAATTCAATATTCAAAATTCAAAATTGAAATTTAAAAATTAAAAATCAAAAATTAAAAATTTAAATTGAAAAATCAAAAATTAAAAACTAGCAATTAAAAAATAAATATTACAAATTAAAATCTAAAAATAAAAGATTAAAAATTAAAAACTAAAAACTAAATATTAAAAATTAAAAATTAAAAATTAAAAATTAAAAATTAAAAATTAAATATTAAAAATTACAAATTAAAAATTAAAAATCAAAAATTAAAAATTAAAAATTAAAAATTAAATATTAAAAATTAAAAATTAAAAATTAAAAATTAAAAATTATAAATTAAAAATTAAAAATTAATAATTAAAAATTAAAAATTAAAAATTAAAAATTAAAAATTAAAAATTAAAAATTAAAAATTAAAAATTAAAAATTAAAAATTAAAAATTAAAAATTAAAAATTAAAAATTAAAAATTAAAAATTAAAAATTAACAATTAAAAATTAAAAATTAAAAATTAAAAATTAAAAATTAAAAATTAAAAATTAAAAATTAAAAATTAAAAATTAAAAATTAAAAATTAAAAATTAAAAATTAAAAATTAAAAATTAAAAATTAAAAATTAAAAATTAAAAATTAAAAATTAAAAATTAAAAATTAAAAATTAAAAATTAAAAATTAAAAATTAAAAATTAAAAATTAAAAATTAAAAATTAAAAATTAAAAATTAAAAATTAAAAATTAAAAATTAAAAATTAAAAATTAAAAATTAAAAATTAAAAACTAAAAATTAAAAATTAACAACTAAAAATTAAAAATTAAAAATCAAAAATTAAATACTAAAAATTAAAAATTAAAAATTAAAATTAAAAATTAAAAATTAAAAATTAAAAATTAAAAATTAAAAATTAAAAATTAAAAATTAAAAATTAAAAATTAAAAATTAAAAATTAAAAATTAAAAATTAAAAATTAAAATTTAAAAATTAAAAATTAAAAATTAAAAATTAAAAATTAAAAATTAAAAATTAAAAATTAAAAATTAAAAATTAAAAATTAAAAATTAAAAATTAAAAATTAAAAAATTAAAATTTTAGTTTCATTCTTTAGTTTCTTACCTGTTTTTACTATTTTTGCTTTTTGTATTAAATAAAATTATTTTAAAATTTCCTTTTTTTAATATTAATAATTTGTAGCCAAGAATCATTCGATTTTTTTTTAATTATCGTATGACTTCTAATGTCTCAAAACAGGCTTATATGGATCAAACTTTGGGTATTATTATGATGCCGGCTGCGTTAAATAATGAATTTCATTGGTGTTCTATGAAGTACTTGGGGTTTTCTACTCTAGTAAAAGAAAAATAATGAAATTTTTCAAATAATTCTTTATAAGGATCATTGCTTTTTATAATAGAAATTGGCCAATAAGAAAACCAATGAACTTTAAATTTAATTGGTATTTGGATTTAATGTTTCAGTATCGACAACAGTTTCAAAGTGGCAGCCATACCCACTATTGGGTGGAGGGGATCAAAAATTCGGCACAGCCGAATTTAACATTCTTACTTTTTTTTGCATAACATTCCAAAAATTAAAAATTAAAAATTAAAAATTAAAAATTCAAAATTCAAAATTAAAAATTAAAAATTAAAAATTAAAAATTAAAAATTAAAAATTAAAAATTAAAAATTAAAATTAAAATTAAAAATTAAAAATTAAAAATTAAAAATTAAAAATTAAAAATTAAAAATTAAAAATTAAAAATAAAAAATTAAGAATTAAAAATTAAAAATTAAAATTAAAAATTAAAAATTAAAAATTAAAAATTAAAAATTAAAAATTAAAAATTAAAAATTAAAAATTAAAAATTAAAAATTAAAAACTTAAAATTAAAAATTAAAAATTAAAAATTAAAAATTAAAAATTAAAAATTAAAAATTAAAAATTAAAAATTAAAAATTAAAAATTAAAAATTAAAAATTAAAAATTAAAAATTAAAAATTAAAAATTAAAAATTAAAAATTAAAAATTAAAAATTAAAAATTAAAAATTAAAAATTAAAAATTAAAAATTAAAAATTAAAAATTAAAAATTAAAAATTAAAAATTAAAAATTAAAAATTAAAAATTAAAAATTAAATATTAAAAATTAAAAAATTTAAAAATTAAAAATTAAGAATTAAAAATTAAAAATTAAAAAAAAAATTTAAATTAAAAATTTAAAATTAAAAATTAAAAATTAAAAATAAAAATTAAAAATTAAAAGTTAAAAATTAAAAATTAAAAATTA